>JBBMOC010000843.1:5000-18497 GCA_037975185.1 Centropyge bicolor | reverse complement strand
CACACACACACACACACACACACACACACACACACACACACACACACGGTAGGAAAGGAAAGAGAAAGGAAGAAGCCGTGAGTGCAGCAGACTGAAGGGAGCAAGGAAGAGGAATGAGGCTGAACTAACAAGCCTGAGCGGCACACACACACACACACACACACACAGAGTGCTCGAGGCAGCAGCACTGGAGGAGAAAGCAGAGCCGTGCAGCAGCAGAGCAGGAGCCGGCGGCTTCCTGACAGTCCTGAATCAGGGTTAACAGCACGGCGTGAGACTCTGGCGACCGGATCGACTCCTCCAGTTCGTCGGCGGAGCATCTTTACAGACTGAACCTGCTCCTCCAGCTGCTGTCAGACGTGTGAAGGTCCTGAAGACTGGACCACACAGCTCGGTTCAGTGATCTGGACTCTGGACACCGGCCTCACTCAGTTTACATGAGTTTCATCAAAGATCGGAGTTATTCCCGGTCTGGAGACCAGGACCAGGACCAGGACCAGCAGGCTGGAGGATTCCACCAGTTTACCTGCAGACCAGCTGCTCCAGTTAACGCTCAGAGTTAATCCTAGTTTTTCAGATATTGATCAAAACTTTAAAGGCAACTCAGCGACCCTTTTTTCATTTGTTTAAATTCAGTCCTCTGGACATGGCCGACGATCTGCCGACGATGTGCCGACGACGTGCTGAGTGAATCCTGGTTGTGGAGCTCCTGATCATCACTGTGCAGGTTTATCATTTCAATAAAAGCAGGAAGAGTAGAGCAGCTCTCTGGACGACCTGGACACTGCAGCTTCTCTCAGGAGCTGCTGCAGAGCACAGTCCTGGTCTTGGAGTTTCAGTTGTCACCTGAAGGAAAAGGAAGGAAAAAGACTGAATGATGCTCAGGTTAACTCTTCAGAGTGAACCCTGCTTTTGAACGAATCACCTCTGAACAGTTGGTGGAAGTGGACGAGCCGCCGGCCGACCTGCAGGCGACCCCATCACGAGGAGCCGTCTGCCTGCAGCAGTTTAACCCTTTGGTCTCTCTGGGTCTGGAGTCTTCTCCTCGGGACTCTGCGGCTGAAGCTTGGCCTCAGACTGCGAGGAGTTAACTGTGACTGTGAGAGTCCTGCTCGGCTCGCCGGGCGCTCGCAGCTGAAGCTTTACATTCAGAGACGACCAGTCTGACAGAAGCACAGGAATCTGAAGAGGTGGTTGGTGGGTTTGGCTCCTGCTGAGTCCGATCGGCTTCAGGGACCAAGGCCTGGGTGAGTGACACAGACCTCCTGCTGGTCCCCTCAGTGGGACCAGATCCGGAGGTTTGACACCTGTTGCACTGAGCCATCAGTCGTTAACGTGGATTTCTGCTCTGGTTTTAAACCTCAGTTAGTCCTTGTTCAGGAGTTTGATATGATCACTTCAAAGTAAAACCAGACGACTGACCAACAGAAAAGATTTGGGTTTTTTGATCTGAGACACAGATTTCACACAGACATGCTCAGCTCGTTTGCAGCAGCACATTTAAAGACATAACATTTTCTATTTGTATAATGAGGACGTGAATGTGAGCCTGAAAAATATTCACAACGTTTTTCCTTTGTTTTTTGCTGAAACGTCAAATCTTGCATTGAAATATTTAATTTTAGTGACAACAGACTGTAGCTAGTATGAAAACTGTCCGTCACCTGATCAACAGTCAAATGAAGAAGTCAGATGTGGAGGTCGTGTCTGCAGGAATCAAACCTGTGATCGTATAAATAGGAGCTGATGTGGTTTGATCTGGGGGGGGGGGCAGTTGATGAACAGCTGTCTGTCCACCTCCCACATTCCCACCAAGAAGAAACAAACAGTGGTATTTTTAGAAGCCGATGACAGAACTCTTTCCTTCAGGATTTGAAGAGTTAGATTTGGTCATGTGGTTCTCGGAGGAGCCGGCGGGCGACAGTGGTAGTTTTTCCTCAGTCGATGGTTTGGCTGCTTCAGTGAGCCACAACCACATCAGGAGCTGAAATAAAGCCTCGATAATGTTTCTGGACGTGTCAGCGAAAGGATGGAAAACATCCCTTCACCGGCCTGACGGTGACCTCACCAGCTGCTTGTCTGAGGATTAAGGTGCTTTTTCTTCAGAAATTTCAGATCAAACCAGACAAGCGTCCAACGAGAGTTCTTTTAAAGTCCCGGAGCTGGAGTCCCAGACGGGGACCTCGACTGACCCGAGAACACAGAGATAATGAGCTTTTTCAACAAGAACATCAGAGGGGGAGGAGGCCGCGTTCAGAGCCGGCCCCTCCTGAACCCAGAGGAACCAGGACCAGACCAGCAGAGATCAGCTCTGAGAGTTTGACCAGTTCATCACCAGAGTTTGTTCTCTGATCTGAAGCTCTGACTCCAGTCCCTCGTTTTCTCTCGTCACAGATCTTTGTCAAACATCACAGTCGACAGCAATAAAAACTCTGAACTATTTTTATGACATTGAAGAAACTTTTCTGCATCTGTTTTTCTCATTTTCTTCATTTTCCAACATCAGAACTTTTCTCTTTCTGTGTTTTGAATATTTCCACCTTTGAAGACTTTGTTGGCTGTTTTGACGTTTGTTCTCTCTAAATGGTTTTCAGGGCAGTGTCGTCTGACCGTGACGGTGTGACGCCCCCAGGAGGTGACCGGAGGGAGCAACGTCGCCGGGAGGTCAAGAATCTGCTGCGAGTGTGTGTGTGTGTGTGTACATGTGTGTGTGCAGCTGGTTGTGTGTTTGAGTGTGTGTGTCCAGATGCCACTCTGGCCTGCAGACGGGCCCACGCACCCACATCACACAGCACGGCGGCGACTCCGCTGCCTCGCTGTTATTTCCTGTTGCTCAACATTTGTTGAGTCGTCCTGAGGAAAATAAATCAACCAGTGGGACATGAAAAGAGAAAATCTCAGCACGAACGCACAGAATGTCCAAGTCTTCCCTGTGGAGCCGCGGCCGAGCCGAGCTGGAGGTCGGGCCGGTCCGCTCGCTCGGGAACGGGCTGCTCTGATTGGATGATTACGGACTTCTCTCTTCTTCTGCTGTTTTGTTTTTGGGCTGTTTAGTTTTTCCGGACCGTCGGAGTCCGATCCTGGATCACAGGCGTGAGATCGCTGAGCTTCATGGGAGATCACAGAGACATGCTGGAGATATCGCTCATTACTTTTCAAACCAAGTGACTTCATTACATTTTTTCCACATTTTGCTTTTTTCTGCAAAACATTATTTCTATACCAAACTGCTGAGAACCTGCAGCTGTGTGAGCAGGTTGTTCAGGCGCCTGTGGGCGGAGGCGGCACCATGCTGCCCGGGGGGCTGGTGTCGGGCGGGGGGCTGGGCCTGCTCCGCTGGCTGGGCCTCAGGCTGTGGTCCCGGCGGGGGACCCTGCTGTTCGCCCTGCTCTGGTTCGGCTCCTGGCTGTTCCTGAACGGCCTGGTCCTGGTCCACAGGAGCATCCTGTCCGACTACTGCACCGACGACAAGAGCAAGCAGATCCTGCAGAGGCTGGTGAGTCACCGTCAGCATGATGCTGTTTGGTTACAGGACGATGATTCTGTGCAGTGAAGGACACACAGACACACACATGAAGTGATGGTTGGTGACGTAGACAGGCGCAGGAAAAAGCATGTAAATTTGACTGAGCAGCTCATGTGAATGTGCTCTGACCTGAAGCCTCTGTGTTGGTCCTCAGTAACTTTGTGAAAACCACAGCTGATGTTTGTTTCCTCTGATCGTGAAGCTTTCTGAGTCACAGTTTACTCCACTTTGTATCTGCAGCTGCTGGAGATGAATGACAGGTGTGTGTGTGTGTGTGTGTGTGTGTGTGTGTGTGTGTGTTATCTTCTTGTTGCTGTTGTTGGATTATTACAGAACATTTCAGATCCTTCGACCAGAGAATCTGTTCGGGAGTTAACAATGAACTTTGCATCATGTTTTCACTGAGACAGTGAGAGAGATGGAAATAACTCACATGTTTGTCTCTAAACTGTCTGACTGCTTGTGTTAAGCTGTTAAAGAACCAGCACAGTTCACAGTCAGATGATGTAAAATCTCTCGCTCATCTAATTTAATTTTCCAATATCAAACCTGAGATGCAACTGCTTGAGTTGTCTGACTCCAATGTGTCCTTGAACGCATCATCTCCTAAATGAGACTGGTCTCTGCCAGCGGAGTCTGGACATGAGGACACTCAGCAGCAGCAGCAGCAGCAGCAGCAGCAGCAGGAGGGAATGAAGGAAATCAATGTAAAACCTGATTTGGAAAACTGTCTGCAACAATGTGAAGTAATTAGAGTTTCCCGCCTGTCAGGCCACTCGTCTCGTCCGTGGTGTCTTTAAAGACTTTCTGCAGAATATTTACTGCCTGGAGGAGAAGCTCTGATCGAGCGTGTGTGTGAATCAGTGTTTACAGTAAACAGGCAGGCGGCGGCAGATAAACGGCCCGAGGTCAATAACTCTTAATGTCCTGCCGTCTTATCCGCTGCAGCCTCTCCCGCTGCATTGTGGGTAAACACTGATAACAGCCTCCGTTCAGCCTCTTTAAAAACAACCTTTGCATTCGAACTTTTGTCTGTCAGCTGATATAAAAACAGCAGAGGTCGATGACATCATCGCAGCCAAAACCAAACCAAAACTTTTCACTCAATGATCAGAACAGGGCTGTTTCCACGGCGATGACGACATATTTGGTTCATGTTGAAGTGACTTATGTTTCTTCAGTCAGCAAATTCATGTGTAACTGAAAGCGTATGAATGTCCAGAGGAAATATTCAGAGTCGTCTGCCTGAAGTTTAACAACACAGAGCGAGCGTCTTTTCAAACCACCGCCTCGACGACGACGACGCTGCTCCTGTTCTCACACATGCAGCAAATCTTTTCTCCTCCTCTTCAACTCTCCTGTTTTTACCCAGAACAAACAAGGCCGTGGGCACAAAGCAGCGTCCTGATGAAACATGGCGACATGCAAACATTTAATCAGACTCTCAGAGACTCAGAGAGAAAATCCATTTTCCCAAACACAGGCCTCCGTCCTGATATTAAACCTCTTAGAGCCCGAGTGGAAACTGCTGAAATCCCAAATAAACACCGAGATCCAAAGTCAACAAACTGAACTAACGCGGCTCTTTTGCTCCATCCATCACTGTGTTTGAAATGTCGTCCTCTTCTCAGATCGTCTCCAACATGTTGCTGAGTCTCCAGGAGCTGATCTGACTCTTCACACGCAGTAAAGCAGCACAGACACTTCAGCCTCAGAATGTGGACAAACAGCAGCTCGCGTTGTGTTCACTGACACTTCTCGGCGCTCGTGGTTCAGACTTGTCTCGACTGCCTCAGGTGAACAAAAGAACAGCTCTCTTCCTGTGACTTCATCCCTTCATTCTCCAGACGCTCACTGGGCCTTTGAAGCAGTGGATTAAGCAGCCGATGTGTTGAAACTCTGTTTCAGCTCGGTGCTTCAGGATCTTTGGTCCATAAACGTCGAGCTGAGTGAAAGCTTTACCTTTGTGTTGCCTTCACATACAAGTCGTTAATCATGTTTTCAACATGACAGACAGACGTTTGAGGTGAGACAGAGAAACTCCAGGAGGCTTTTAAATCATGTCTTTGAGTAAAGTAACATGAAGTAAAGAGCAGGTAGCTCCGAGCCAGCAGCTTTAACGAGAGCTCGTTAAGGATAATTTGCCTCATTTGGACTCGAAGTCTGCGAGTACATCGTTAACCGATCTCTCCTATTGGAACAAGATGTGGACTGTGATGAGCTGAAAGGTTCTCTCACAGTTCAGCTCAGTCTTTTTCAATATTCTCTCTGCTCGTTGTTTCAGACCCAAACAGAACCAGTAGAAGCTCGTTTACTGTGGGACATGACTGAGTGACTGAAGGCAGGTGTTCTCAGACTGCAGCCTCAGTGGGAGGAGCAGGCGGGCTGTCAGACGGACGGGGGCTGATCTGGGCCGGCTTCACTTTGTGTTCTGTGTGATGTGACGTGTTCCAGAAAGTTCTCCTCCCAATCAAATGGAAAACTGGCCTGAAGACGTCGAGTGTCGTTTCACTTGGGTCGTATTTATGGATCTGAGAAGTTTGCTGGAATAAGTTTAGACTGACTGATGGTTGAATAGCTTGAAGTGACAGTCCTGGTTTAGTGTGTGTGTGTGGCTCTGATGTCATGGGACAAAGATAAAAATACACTCTTGGGAAAGTCGGGCTCATTAACTCCACATGAGAGTCAGAATGAAAACATCTTATTTTGGACGGCAGCGGCAGAAACTCGTAGATTTCTCTTATCATCTAAATCAAACTTCACCTCATTGGAACTTTTCTGTCCATTTTCTAAAAGAAATGAGTTTCTGCTTCTGAAACAACGACCATCATCAGTTTGATCACACACATGTTCATTTCCTCCTGATTCTTCGTCCATCCAGCGGCAGAATAAACAACTGAAAGGTTCTTTTCTTTATTAGCAGACACATGAAAGAGGAGCCGAACTCCCTCGTGTCAATATCACAGCATCAAACAGAGCCGTCATGTAAAATTCCCTATCATGTCTCTGAGCAGCTGATTTAAGGCAGGTTTGGGAGAGAAAGAGATTTTATATTGATGGAGGTGTTTGATATTGTTTTTGGAGCCGGAGCTCATCTGAGTTCAAATTCAATGTTGCCTCAGTTTCTCACCTCAGCGACCAGACGGACTGCGACTGTAAAGAGAATCTGTGTGTGAAAAGAAACACATGATTTATCATGGTTCCTTCAGCAGACAGTTAATGCTATAATCCTGAACACCTGAACCAAGGAACCTCAAACAATCCAACTTCACTCTGCTCCAATTGTTGCATCATCTCCGATCAGTTAAGTTTCATTTTATCTCGAGCATCAACACGAACAAGGTGGAGCCAGTCAGGGCGGAGACAGACAGGCAGGAAGTGAGGAGCGAGGGGACAGGTGAGCGACAGGAAACAAAACAGGAAGTGAGACAAAGAGTGAAAACGACGAAGACGTACTAAACTACCTCCAGTTGAGCTGAGTGACTGAATCCTTTTGTTGAACAGGAGCTAACTGGTTTTGACTGAGATCGAACTGGAATGTGTGACACAGTTTGGCTTAAAGCTCTTTCTTATGGTGGAGTCTCAGACCGATGGTTCACTGAAGGTCGGCGCTGTCGGGGGAACTCGTGCATCTGAGCTGAAGTGAATCTCTGTCATTCTACTGCTCTGACTTTCTCTCAGTTAACGGCTGTAAATCCTGGCGTGGTCGGACGTGATGTGAAGTCCTGATGCTCGGGGCTTCTCTGACCTCCTGTCAGATAAATCAGAGGGTTTCCTGCTCCACCCTCCGGCTGACTCTGAAATCTCTGTTTCTGGGGACCAGTTATGGCCTGATGACTGATGTGCCTGATGACTCCCACTGGTCATGGCCTGATGCTGCCACCGTCACGGCCTCCCTCTGGTCCTTAGCGTGGTCTGGTTCGGTCCCTGACCTGGGGTCCAGCTCCGCCTCTGTGTCTCTGAAACAATCCACCTTAATGCATTGATGGCATCTTGTACAAAGCTGTTGTTGTCATACTACACTGTTGTCATTATATCAAATATTAGATGTTGAAGTTTAACGTTCAAACTGAGCAGGAGCTGTTTTCTGTGCTGAGCTGAATCATGTTCATCTGTTTGAGCCAAGTGAACATTTGTAAATTACAGTTCAGTCCATTCACAATCAAACTGTTTCCTGCAGTTGTTCCTGAGCTCATGTGTTCATCTCCTTCATCCAGTCATGTGTTCATCTCCTTCATCCAGTCATGTGTTCATCTCCTTCATCCAGTCATGTGTTCACACAGTGTTGACCCTCTCTCCATCCTCGCTCGTGAACCACTGAGTCTTTCCAGGATGAACCTTTCAATCATGATCCTCTCACCTGTTACCAGTGAGCCTGTTTACCTGTGGAAGGATCCAAACAGCTGTTTCTGGATCAGTCCACAACTCTCAGTCTTTGTTTGAAACATGTTTCTGCATCAGATTCAGAATCAGCAGATTTTTACAGAGATCAGTGAAGCTGACGATCAAACATGAAATATTTGACTTCTGAACTCACCTGTGCAGGTGTGCAGGGCCTGTCAGGCAGACACTGAAAACAAACAGATGTTTGTCTGAGGCGGCCGTGACGTGACCTGACGAGGCCGACTGTGATCGTCTGTCTGACCTCGTCTCTGAGGAACGACACAAACTCTGCTCAGACTCTGAAAACTGCCGACGGCTGAAAAACAGAAGTTTACACCATGTTTCATGTTGGGACCCTCAGAGCTGGGGCGGTGGGGTGGGGGTGGGGTTATGAATCCTTCCTTCTCGTTTTTAAAATCAATCTTTAACTTTGAGTTCATCAGAAATACCACAGCCGCTGATCAAGTCATGAGATCACAGTGAAGAAAAGCTGGACAGGAAGACGAAGGATCCTCTGTGGATCTTCACCTCCATCCTCACTGCAGCGGTGGAGGGGCTGACGGACGGGGCCGATGCTTCGTCAGTGACTCTCATCCAGATTTACAGCGTCTGCTTTTCAGATGTTTGGGTCGGTTGAAGTCGGCAGCTGCTGTAAATCAGTGAGATAAATCCTCGGAGCCGACAGGAGGAAGCTCAGGTAAATCCTGGATCCGTCCCCCTTCAGGAGATTTACAGCTGCTGGTGAATGTGAAGGCTGATCCTCCGGACACAAGACGCAGCCGCTCGATTGATTCTGAGGAGGGATGGAGAGAAAAAACCTCTGTGAGTCACAGCTTCATTTCTCAAACCTGATCTGTGCTGGTCCAAACCAGGAAAAAGCACCGAGGTCAAGAGAAAAGAAAAACAGAATAAATCACAGTCAAGAGTTTCAGGATTCAATCACATCAGCAACATAAAGAACGATCATGTGAACAAAGCTCATTCTGCTCATGAACAAAAGGAAACGATCAGCAAACATCAAACACATGTTCTGACTGATTCCTCCAGCCTCCTCCTCTGGGCAGCACGATGAATGGATGGATGTGTTCTCTTGTGTTGGTTTGAGGAGGAATCACTTCAGATTCTGAGCAAAGATCAGACAGAATCCTCAACACCAACGAATAACTAACAGTCACAAGTAACTAAGAGAAGAAAGTCCTTTTTAATCTGGAGACAAGACGACAAACTGAAAGAGACGAGAGCTGAGATTTGACAGAAAAACAGACGCGAGTGTCGGAAGGTTTCCTCTTTCTCTCCTGCAGCAAGAGCCTCAGATGTTTCCTTCATAAATCAGTGAAAAGAATTTGTTATTCAGAAAAAAGCTGCTCATCAGTCTGCGCACACACACACACAAGCACACGCACACACACACACACACACACACACATGCACACAGACACACACACACACACATATACACACACACGCACACACACACACACACACACACACATACACACACACACACACACACACACACGCACACACACACACACACACATATACACACACACACTCACACACAGACACACACACACATATACACACACACACATATACACACACACACACACACACAGACAGACACACACACACACACACACACACATACACACACACACACACACACATACACACACACACACACTTGTGATGGATGGAAACAGCCTTCAGGAGAAATAAACACAGATGATGATGATGATGAATGAATGAGCTACTTTATTCTAAAGTTATAATCCTGTTGTTTTGAAGTTGATGGAGACGATGAATAAAACAAATCACGTCCGTCTTCTTCCACAAGCACACGAGTGCAGACTGACGAACCTCAGCTCCCAGGTCGGGTTTTGGTTCCTGGTTTGTGATGAAGCTGCTGAACGCGGTGCAGACAGGTGGAGAACAAACAGAGCAGGCCATCGTGTTGCTCTGTGGCTGCTGGACGTGCACAGAAGCATCTGCTCACCAGGACCAGAGAGCCAGGACGTTCAGAGAGTCCAGCTGACCCAGAACAGTCTCAGAGTCCAGCCAGGCTTTGATCTGAGGCTCCTCATTGAAGCAGAGCCGCTGAGGTTCTCTGAGGTTCTCTGAGGTTCTCTGAGGTTCTCTGAAGTTCTCTGAGGTTCTCTGAAGTTCTCTGAAGTTCTCTGACGTTCTCTGAAGTTCTCTGAGGTTCTCTGACGTTCTCTGATGTTCTCTGAGGTTCTCTGAGGTTCTCTGACGTTCTCTGAGGTTCTCTGATGTTCTCTGAATGAAAGGCGTTGTGGGGGGAGTCCAGGTCTCCGGCTCTGGCTCCTCTCTGTTGGATGTTATTGATTCGGGTTCTGGATCTGATCGAATCCTGGTTTTCAGCAGCTTCAGACTCGTTAACTGAATTCGTCGTCAATAATCGGGTGCTTTGTGATTTCTGCAGGAAAAAATGAACAAAAAATTAAATATTCTCTATTTTGTCCTGCAGAAGTTGAATATTTTATATGTTCCACTTTTCTGCTTCAAAGTTTTCATTCGAAATGTTGAAGTGATGCAGGAAACGCTGGAGCACGTTTCTGGATCCAGCTCACGTCACTTCGTCTTCTTATTGAACTGAAACAGAAGAAATGATCCAGATGAAAACTGAAGCAAATCAGCTTGGACTCAGTTACAGAGAGTCAGTTTGTGACACGTCTGTCAGGTGCAGCTCTGTGTGTGTGTGTTTGCATGTGTTTGCATGAGGCTCGTAGATCACGATCAGCTCGTGGGTTTCAGCCGTTGCATGTGAACCTGAGTCGCGTGTCGTGTGTCGACCACAGATACACATCAGTGCTTCACTGCTCTCGTCTGAACCAGCCGTTTGTTTGGAGGCGCTCTACGTCTGTGTGTGTGTGTCTCTGTGTGTGTGTGTCTGTGTGTGTGTGTGTGTGTGTGCGTGTGTGTGTGTGTGTGTCTGTGTGTGTGTGTCTGTGTGTGTGTGTGTGTGTGTGTGTGTGTCTCTGTGTGTGTGTGTGTCTGTGTGCGTGTGTGTGTCTCTGTGTGTGTGTGTCTGTGTGTGTGTGTGTGTGTCTGTGTGTGTGTGTGTGTGTGTGTGTGTGCGTGTGTGTGTCTGTGTGTCTGTGTGTGTGTGTCTGTGTGTGTCTGTGTGTGTGTGTCTGTGTGTGTGTGTGTCTGTGTGTGCTCAGATTTGCATGCGTCCCGTCTCTTCTCCTCAGAGCTGCAGTGTCTCTGTGAGGCCGGGACTCGAGCTCCTCCTCTGCTTCACTGTGTCAGACTGTGACGCAGCTCGTCAACGATTCGCCTTGGCGTCAGGACAGTTCATCAGTAAACAACCTGCAGAGACATGACACTAACAAATGTCTCTCTGCCGATGCATTCAAGGACACTCCGACAACCTGAAACTGTGGCTGCCATGAGAAGTCCGTGAATCTGACCTTCTTGAACTTGAACCCTGGTCTCTCAAAAGGGCCCGAGGTCGATAGCTAGACTCTTCTCCTCTGTGGTTCCCCGGTGGTGGAACGAGTTACCAAACTCTGTTGGATCTGCAGAGTCGCTCTCAGTCTGTAAGAAAAGACTAAAGACCCAGCTCTTCACTGAACACCTTGGCACTTGATAAACTTCTATAAAATGAACACACAAACACACACACACGCAAAAACAAAACAAAAAAAAACCTCTAATTGTATGTTGTAATGTATGCCCCCCCACAGGCCCTATCTAACTTGAACCTTGATTTTTTGGCTCTTATCCAGGTTGTTTTCTCCTGACTAGATCCTTGCTTGTGTTGTATTTGCTCTCAGATGTACGTCGCTTTGGACAAAAGTGTCTGCTAAATGAAATTGTAGAACTGTAGGTTTTGTTTCTTCTTTGTTCGAATGTTTCTGTGACGTTGGTAGAGAATCCTCTGAAGCCTCTCAGAGCGACGGGTTTCTGCAGCCGTAGCCTTCAGACATGTTTCTCTAATCACCACATTATGGCTTTGGTGCTTGTTCAGATACGAAGCGACGCCTGCGGCGGACGGCAGCTGATCAGCTGGCGTGTGATTTATGCGTGTGTGTGTCTGTGCTGGAGCCGGCCTGTTGGCAGCCCACGCTCTGGTTTGATTGGATTTCTGTGTGTGTGAGAGCGAGGCAGCGCGAGGAGCAGCTCCCTCACACTCGGCCGTTCCAGGTGAAGCTCAGAGACGCCGCCGCCGCCGCCGCTCTTCACTGCCAAACGTCAGGCTTTGATGGACGACTGATTTATCAGGCAAACACGGCAGCAGCTTCGAGCGCTGAGCCTCTGGAGTCTGTCTGCGTTTGGCAGCAAAGTTATTTTCAAAAGACAACAATGAAAAAGCGGCGCTCGAGCTTTTGCCTGAAGAAATCAGGTGTCACTGTTTTCAGCGACCTGAAGAGCTCAGTGTCTGAGTTTCCTCTGGTTTACTGGAGAAGTGACGAACAGGAAACAGGACAACACCACCTGAACTTTATCACTGTGACGCAGTGAGAGCGCTGAACGGCCCGAGCTGATGTTCTGCAGCAGACGAGTTGACGCGCTGCAGGCGAGCAGGCAGAGGAGCGTCACGACCAGAAACCGGACCAGCTCAGATCCGGACACCTTCTGCTTCAGGACGTCGCACTGAGTCGCTGATGAACCGATCTGCAGGTGAACTGATCATAAAAACAAATGTTAGCAGCCAAAACGAGTTGTTCCTGAATGTAGCACTGAGTCGGCCCCTGTTTTCTCAGCCGCCACCTCTGCTCATCACACGGGTTGTGACGGTGAGCTGTGATTGGCTGCAGTCCAGCCTCCTGATTCTCTGACTCTGATGATCCAGTCTGACACGACGACGTCTCACTCGTCTGGTCCCAGAGCCTGCGATGAACAGGCGTCTTCAGGGCGCTGGCACCGCCTCCTCCTGTGTGCGTGTGCGTGCGTGCGTGTGTGCAGCAGCAGGGAACCAGTGATGCAGGCTGTGCTGTGGCCTGTGGACTCAGCAGCTGTGAGATCAGCCCACACTTCCAGTGAAGTGACCTCCAGGTCAACTGGTCCGCCCACACTGTGTGTGTGTGTGTGTGTGTGTGTGTGTGTGTGTGCAGATACACATCCTGCTGCTGAATACATACCATTCAGCCCACACCTCATCCGTCCCACAGGCTGTGAAAATCACAGTATTGTTGTTGGAGCTGTGGGCGGCTCGGCCCAGCAGGAGCACCTCTGGCCTGCTGCAGCCTCGTGTGAACACTGTTCGTTACTGCACTCCACCTCTGACCTGCGGTCACCAGCCAGGACTCGCTCGCTGTCGCCTGTTTAAGCTCTCGGGGTGGTGCTGATGCTTTTGACTTCATGTGGGAGCCTTCGTCTCCTCCTGCCCTCCTCGGTTTGTGGAGGTCAGAGTTGGCCGCTCGAGACGTTTCAGCAGCTTTTAGGTCCAGAAAGTCCAGGTGTGGTTCCTCTGTTCACCTGTGATCGTGGTTTGATTGGACCTCTGATCTCCTGTGATCGTGGTTTGATTGGACGTCTGTTCACCTGATCGTGGTTTGATTGGACGTCTGTTCACCTGATCGTGGTTTGATTGGACGTCCGTTCACCTGATCGTGGTT
>JBBMOC010000842.1:0-18537 GCA_037975185.1 Centropyge bicolor | reverse complement strand
GCTTTTGATAGGCCAAATAAAGTCTTGTAATATGAAAAATGGTATGTAATAATAATAATAAAGAAAAAAACATCATGTATCTGCTGTAATTACGTTTTAAGTTCCTGAAAATAAAAATGTGGAATAAATTTTCACTCAGATGTTGTTCACTTTCACTTCTGGAAAAACGTTACAGTTGCTAAGCAATGGTCACCCACGGGTTGCAATAAGAGTTACCACTGGATATTCAACTTTTCATTCTCTGTGAAGCAGAAACCAAATCATTCAATATGTAAAAGTGATCTGACTGATGGAAACAATTGAGTTCTATGTTCTGATTCATGAAACGATGATTAACTAAGTTTTTGTTCTCGATGAAATGGAAGCACATGAGTCTTCTCTCTGATCTCAAATGTACTGTGTTTGTGATGTGTTTGTATGAGTGTGTTGAAGTGTGTTGAGAGCCAGAATCCCAGCGTAAACAGATTCCACTTCAGTGTGTGACATAAAGGCAGAGGAGACCTCAAGCATCTTTTTGTTCCTGCTTTTATTGTCACGATCAACAGCGTAACCTGGCTAACTGTGTCCTCTCTGCTGAATGCAGGGAGAGCAGCCGCTCACTGCAGTTTCCATATCAATACACATCCTGGAGATGCTGGAGAGCCACGTGTTTACATGAGATGAGAATAAAAGAGGCTCAAGTACGCCAGAGTACATGTGGTGGGGGTGCGTGATGCTTTGAGCCTCTGGCTCCACTTTGGTTACGTCGATAAATCATTCAAAAGTTCCTGTTGTCGGTTTTATGTTTGTGTGCTATATCAGTGTGACTGGGGTTAATGTTCATGTCCAGCTCAAACACACTGTGGAGACAGGTGTCGGCTGCAGCCGAGTGCAGCACAGTGAGATGAACTTGTGATGCTTTCAAATGAGGTGAAACACACGTTTAGGTTTAAAAGTGGAGCACAGGTGTGTGACATGTCTTTTGGAATCGTCTGTGAATGTAACCTTGAACTAATGTTTTCAATGATCATTCTTAAATGACTTGTCTGTTTTCAGGTTGCTCAGTGCCCACAGAGCCAGTTCAGGAGGGCTGGTACCATCCAACACATCAGCAATATCATCCTCATGTCTTCCTTTCCTCCTTTTCTCCTCTCAGGTATCAGAGCCTCTGGAACTGGTCGGGGTGGACCTGGTGGGTAAGCTAACACAAACAGATGGTGGCAACCAGTACATATGTGTAATGGCTGATTATTTCACCAAGTGGGCAGAGGCTTACCCACTCAAGAGCAAAACAGCAGCTGAAGTGACAAATTGTATATTTGACTTCCTTTACAAATGTGTTGCACCTAAAAGACTGCTAACAGACCAGACACACAGTTTTACAACAAGGTACTGTCATGTGTAGAAAAATAATTTGATTATTTTTACTATTTTGTCTTGTGTTTCATGTTGTCCTGTGATTTCCTGTTATATTTTGAAACTAACTTACCCTCTTGTTTCAGGTAGCTTACCCTTCCTCTTGTGTTTCCCACCGTTGTAATTGTCTGCCCCGCCCTGATTGTTTCCACCTGACCCCCTTCCTCATGTATTTAAGTCCGTGTCTCCCATTGTCCTCTGCCAGATTGTCTTGTCTCAGTCAGGGTAAGTCATTCCATGCCACCCATGTCAAGTCTTGTCTTTGTCGTTAAGTTTTCGTTTGCTACTTTGTCTTGCCTTTTTGCCTATCGGTACCTCCTGATTTTGAGTTCGTACTTTGTTTTGCCTTTGGACTGTTTTTGTTTCCTTGTGAGTGATTTTGTGTTTTTCTTTTAATAAAGACTCTTATTTTGAAGATGTCAGTCTCTGTGTCGTGCGTCTGGGTGTAGAGTTTGCACCAACCGTGTCAGGTACAGTAATGATACCTTATGAGTCTCCAATAGCTAACTACTGCTGTGCTGACAGTGCTTGTTTGTCCTACTGTTCATTTCAAGATCAATTGTGGTTTGTGTGAGAGGCTCGGCATTGAGCGCAGCCTCTGCTCTCCCTGCCATCTACAGACCAACGGCCTTGTGGAGAAGCTCAATGGTACAACACAGAGGGTTTTTTTTTCAGCGCTTGAATGAATCAATGAACCGTTTACTGATCCTACCAGGTTTCATTATACATATGAACCCAAAGTCCTTCCTGCCTCCTCACGCCTGTATTTGAATCTCGTATTTTTGAGGTCCCTCACAAAGGTGGGAAAGTTGTCTGCAGACCACCATGTTTGACCTGAGGACAAACAAGCAGCTGACCACGAATCATAGCCCCGACTACTGGATGTTCAGGAGGGAAGGGAGGCATCCATTGGAAGTACCTACCAAGTTTGAAGTAAGACGGTCTAATGTTCTTATCTTCTGTGAAAACATATTCCCATCTATGTCCTGTACTTCATAACTGTGATGTGTGGCAGGTGACAGAAGACGAGGTCAGCAGCCTGCTGCAGAGAGAGGAGGCACCTGAAGGCCACCTGAAGCAGGACACTGTATTCCTCAAAGTACAGCAAAATGTGAAGAAACGCCAGGAAAAGGTCCATAAAATGAAAGCTAAAAGGGGTCAGGAGGACAATTTTCAGGTGGGGAATCTTGTCCTTTGAAAAAATGTCCAGCAAAGAGAGGGTGGACAGCAGGAGGCGGACCTCATAGGACCACTAAAAATAATAAAACTGGAAGGGAAAGCCGCCTGCCTTACATTGATGAAAAGAAAAAAAAGCAATACAAATGGACATTGACCATTTAACACATTATATCCAGCCAGAGGAGAGGATCCCTGCGAAAGTGAAGAAAGCTATGGATCCTTCTCCTCTGGCTGGTTCATCACAGCCCACTCCAACACACACACATGCACCGCATCGCCTGAGGAGCCATCCACGTGCAACAAGGATCCAAGACATGACTCAGAAACTTGTGAGTAAACCTCCACAGTGAACAACATAAATAATGTATTTCACAAATAACTAACATTGATATGTTTATCAAAGATGTGGAACCCTGTGGTCCAAGATTGGGCCCTACAAAGTTTATTCAGAAAGTTTGATGGACCTGGCCCCTGGAAAGGAGTTGGAAAGTGAGGTATATTCTGTTTTTATGTTGCTGTTTTTTGTTTTTTTTGTTTTTTTTTTTAAATTAATCAATAGTCCATTAAATGGTTAGAAAAAAAACTGAATCCCAACACGTTCTTGTTCTCAAAGATTGTGAGTGCCTACCTCTCAGCTGTGGGAAGGAGAATGGGGGTAGGCATTATCAACTCCTACACCATGACTGCAGTCTGGCAGGGCTCAACAAAGAGTTTTAGAGGGGTGAGAATAATGTTTAATCTTCCCTATATAGTGAGATTTCATAAATTGAGATGTGTGTGTATATACATATATACTGTATACTTTAATGTGTCTTTATTGGCAGTAGACTACAATGAATGCCTATACTTTGACAGATAACCTGGCCCAGGTGTGGCGGGTTTGTGGGGAGGAAAGCTCAGAATGGGTGAAATTAATTCAGCTTCAGCTGGAAGACTGGGATTCACCTTGGATGTGTTACCTCAACATCACTGGGTGAACTCTTACAATCACACAGCTTTTGTGAACGTATAGTGTAATTCACCTTTTTGCACTTTGTGAGGAAGCTGGTGCTACTGAAGGAACAAAAGACCACTCTGACTCCAAGCTTCAAGGACTGGAGCTAAGATTAAACCCAGAGTCTGACACACATTATATATATATATTCTTTTTTTGTGAAAAAGTATTGAACTGGGCGGCGTATTGATTCCCAGGTATTGAAAAAAGTATTGTATCGATTCAATGGTGAAAGGTACCCCTCCCTACCGATTAATGACTTGAATTTTCACACCTGTGCTTAGCAATTCTCCACCATCTGTCCCCATCAGCACAGTGAGGGTTCAGTTGTGCCTAAATTAGGTGAAAGCAACTTCCCAAATCTCTCGGAGGTTTGGCCCTACCAGACTTTCGCCGATACTACTGGGTTAGTTATATCAACAAAATCCTTTTCTGGAACGTTAAGATCGTGCTTAATATTCATCCTCTATCGGCCTGCATGGAACTAGCCTCCTCACAGGTTGCGTTATGGTCACTGGTGTGCTCACAGCTACCTCTACCAACTAAGCGTGTAGCACAGAACTCTATTGTCTCTGAGACGTTGAAAATTTGGAGTGAATTTAGGAGAAAACTCAGCCTTCTCCTCATCGAAACTAGCCCCAGTTTATCGAATTTTTTTATTTCTTCCCTCCTGATCTGACCTAGCCTTTGAATCCTGGTCAAATAAGGGTCTGCACATACTTGATGACCTTTACATTGATGGTATTTTCCCTTCATTTGCAGACTTGTATTAAAAAAATCAATCTCCCTCAGTCTCATTTATTCTGTTTCTTCCAGATCTGGCATTTTGTGCAAAATCAATTCCCTCATTTTCCTAATCGCCCCCCAGAGACCTTGATGGACAAAAATCCCTAACTTCAATCTTATACAATTCAATTTTTAGGATGAACCCAACTCCCCTGAGTTCCCTGAGTGCTGTCTGGGACCAGGACCTCAGGATTACAATCTCTGACGAACAGTGGGATTGCATAGTCAATGTTGTTCCCACGTCTTCTATATGTGCTAGGTACAACCTTCTACAGTGCACGATCTAACACAGGAGCCACCTCACCAATGCAAGATTAGCCAAGATTAATCTGGACAGAGCTGACTCCTGCAACAGATGTAAACTCTCACCAGTTGATCACATGCCAATGTTTTGGTTGTGTCCCAAACTTACTGACTTTTGGCGTGCCATCTTTGATACATTAGGAAAGGTCCTCTGTCGTACAGTAAACCCTGACCCCCTTGTCTCTCTTTTTGGAATGACCCCGGCGCCTGGTTGGTCCAAATCCTCGCGAATCATTATTGCTTTTACCACCTTGCTTGCTAGGGGGACTTATTCTCCTGAAGTGGACTCATCCACATCCTCATCTCCACCTACACATACATGGATTCAAGAAATTTTACAATGCGTGAGACTTGAGAAAATCAGATTCTCCCTGAAGGGTTCCCTGCAGGCCTTTCACATAATCTGGCAGCCTTTCTTTCTGTATATAGACACCTTACATATTGACACTGAAAACCAGTGAACTACTGAGCTGATGATTATGTTTATTTATTTATTACTGTTTTTGTTATATTCTATTATTTGGGGACTGCAACATTAATTGGATGGATAAAAGTGGCAAAACAAATCTAAAATCAATTATGGAAAAATTAAGCAGCTGTTTGATTTTTTACAAACAGGCCAGAGAGAGTAATAGAAACATATAATCTTATTACTAGCCTCTCAGATCATAACATGACACTGATTATGAGAAAGCTAACTAAAAAACACTTAGTTTACCACAGCAAAAAGAAAGTCAAATTTCAACAACAGGAATTCCAAAATCCAGCCGTATCCAGCCATTCCCAATCCACTGATTATAATTATAACAATTATACACTGACTTATAACCAAAACAGTCACAAGAAACAGTGAAGCAATGCTATGACTCGTGTTAAAAATTATACTGGGTGATGCATGATGTCCACTTCATTGGACACATGGTTAATCATAATTTTCTACATATTAGACATAAAAATTTCATATGTCAAATAGCTAATATCCTTTCTTAGATGTTACTGTATATCATCATATTTTTTTTTTATCAGTGGGACTCTTCCAGCATAGAAGGATTGACAGGACATGCCAGCAGTGGTCGGCAGGGTTGGCTGTTTGTCGGCCATCTTGGATTCAGAGGAAATTTACTTGCAGTTACACTGACTGACCACTGAATTGACCTCAATGGAGTATGGCAGCAGAGGGCACTCTAGAGGCTGATATGCAGTTCCACCACAGAAACCAATGCATTAAAGAGAAAACTGCTTTTTAGTAGCTGTCCACTGCAGTGACCGCTATGCACCAGAGGTTATTTTTTTTTTATTGAGTTGTTACGTTGTCCTGTGTATATATGTTTTCATTGTCCTGTGTTTTGTTTTGCCGGTGCAGATGTGGGAGTGGCCCCTGGTCACCGCTGATTGGTCGGAGTGCTTAAAAGGCCCTGACGGATGCCCGCTCTCTCTCTCTCTCGCCCGCTGCTTGGCTCCTCCTGTGCTGCTGCCCAGCTGATCCAGAATGGACCCGGCGTCCGCACCCTGCCGCTGCCCCCTCCCGCTGGCTTGCCTTGCTTTGTGTTTGTTTCTTATTTCAGTTTAGGTTTGGGGTGATGAGCGGTAGTCTTTTTTTTCGGTCTTTTTCTTTTCTCTTAGGGATGGATTTTGGTTAGGTAGGGATAGGGTTGGCTGGCGAGGTCCGATGGGATAGCTAGCCCCTCCAGTCATCCTCCGTTTGTTTGATTTATTGCCATCTCATCACCAGCCTTTGTTCTGTGTGCGTAAAGAAACTGACTGTCACTGTTAGGGTCTGAGTTTTTCTGTTCTTTATTACCTGAATAAATTGCCATTGTTGTTACTTCACTATACTGTGGGGGACTTTGGTTATGTCACGCGTCACGGTTTTTCCCAGCCGTAACATGAGTCAGTACAAGAATTAGCAAGTAATTTAAAATCTACTGAGTCATCTTCCTGAGAATTTGACCATGTTCACACAGACTCCTTTTACATAAATGAGGTATCCCATGATAAAGTTAAAAAAGTGATTGTAAGCATGAGTAACTCCATGTCTAAGGATATCCTTAACTTAAATGCTGTGAGCTGTCTGTTGGAGCCAATTCCTTACTTAGTAAACCTGTCAATATAAATAAAATTCTTCCCAGAGAGCTGGTAAATGCAATAATTACCCCAGTTTATAAATCAGGAGACAAAGACTTAGCAAGTAATTACAGGCCCATTGCCATCCTCCAAAAATATTTGACATTGTTAACCACAACATCTTACTTAAACTAAATCAATTCAAAATGTCACCTGCAGCTCTGAAGTGATTTAAATCATACCTGGGGGGGGAGACAGCAATGCGTCAGGGTCAATGGGGAGAAGTCACACATGAATGCAACAGCGTGGGAGTACCGCAAGGGTCTGTTCTTGGTCCATTGTTGTTCACAATGTCTATTAACGACCTACCAAGCTGCTGTCCAGATGTCAACTGCCAGATGTACGCTGATGACACAGTCATCCATGTGTCCACTAAAACAGGCTTTATTGAAAATCTCTGAATGGCTCGAGTTATCCCAACTAACTCTTAATGTCACAAAAAACTGTATCTATGTGCTTCTCCATGCGTAATGGGCCCACACATGATGTATGTGGTGTCAGGATTAAATGGCAAATCATTGATGAAGTGTATGAAGTCAAGTACCGAGGCATCATCTTGGACAAGAACTTAAAGTTTGATAGCCAGGTTAAGTACATCTGCAACGAGGTTAGACCAAATCTTAACTGTTTTCATTTTATCAGAAAGAACGTGCCACATCAAGCTGCAAAATTGTTCATGCATGCGATGATTCTCATCTGTCATATTGCATCACATCATGGTCACAAATTTCTTTCTCAACTACATTAAAACTTATGATCTCAATATACAAGCAGGCAATAAAACTCATGGACCGAAAACCAATGAGATGGCGTCACTGCCGCATTTTCAGAAAACATAATCTTCTCACCTTTGAAAATTTTAGGAATTTTAGTACTTTTAAATTGTTTTTAAATCTATCTTTAAGTCTAAATAATCATGTGTCACCACTGTTCTCTGAAGTGGCCACCGGACATCAGAGCTCACACAGAGCGGCCACATGAGCCTCCAACCGTGGTGACTGTCTTGTCCCAAGATACAAGACTTCATTCTGTCAGTCTGCTCTTTCTGTAAAGGGGGAAAAACTTTGGAACTCTCTACCCATTAATCTAAAATTGGAGACCAACAGAAACACTTTTAACAAAGGACTCAAACAATATTAAAATCAAAACAACAGTGCTCACATCAATAGTTTTAACTGGTTGATTGCTTGACCATGTTGCCTTTGCTTTGTAGTTTATGTATCTGTTTAATCTGAAAAACTTCTCCGTTGTAATGTTATTTTATGTCATGTCATTCTTTTTTCTCTTTCTTATTACTTTCTGTTTTTATCATTTCAAAGGCCTTCTGTGGAGAAGTGTTGCTAATTAGCACATGTGCTAAAACACTCAAACAGTGTATCTGTTTTTTCCAATGTAATTGTGATGTCCACATCAAATAAACAATAATTTTAACAAATTATTGACAATCATAAAAATCATCAGAAACAATTTATCAGTTAGTAGTGGTGAACATTTGGTAAAACCTGTTAACTATGACATACCAACAGACTAAGAAAGACTGAACAGTTGTAGCGTCATGAAACATTTTATGAAATTCACAGAAAAGAAAAATACAATCAGAAAAGACACCCACCAGTTTATTCATTTTACGTCTATGTGCATATGTAATCCCAGCATTGTTTTGTTCTTTTGTTGCACTAAAAATGGCTCCACAAGAAAATGGTAATCATCATCAAACTCATCATCATCTGCCAGATTCTTTCTGTGAACAAAGATCTGAAGCTCATTGGAGCATGTATGAGCGATGGGAAGGTGATTCATGTCATCATGGATGAAAGTTAGTTTTGGACTGGGAGAAAATCTAATTGCAGGTACTTTGCTGCTTTCTGTTGCAAAGGCAAGGATGTGTCCAGGATTCAGTGTCAGGATGAATGCCTTTTCTGCCTCAGTTAGCTTCCTAGTATGAAGCTGTTCCCCAACCTCTTTCTCTACAAAGGTGAAAAAGGTACAAACAACAGACAATAAATACATTTCAATCCATGCACAACACAGAATTATTGCTTACATGTCTTGAACTCAGATTATAGACAGTGAATTTCCAGTATTGTATTTCCTACAGGAAGGACAATGTAGAGAAAGGGAAGAACAAGGTTGTAACACTGATATGTGCAGTAGGATAATTCATAAATTACATCTGACAAACAGTAACCTTTCATCAGGCAGTCAGAGTGGCCCTGAATGTTATTTCAATACTTAGCTATCAGATATCTGACTTATTTTGACAGAACATCATGAAAGACATGCGTGTTAGCTGTTGCCGTGGCAATGCCACCATTTACTTAAAACAGACAGGCTACATTTACATTATCCTTGTAGAAAAGATGGCAAAACGCAGATTTATCCCAGAGTATGTAAAAGGTGTATTTACATACTGGATTATTGATTTAAAATGGACTGAAACCCCAGTGTGCAACAAGTAACTCTAAAGTCCGTGCAGAAAAGCAAGAACCATTACAATCAATACATTACCTGAATGGAAACATCACACGTACACTGATGACTCCAGATGAACATTTCTACAAGATTCTTACAGATAATTATTTTCATTACAGTTGAACCAACAATACAGCAATTCCAAGTGTGACCTGATCCAATAAACAAAGTCATCCTTTTTTATTAGTTGCATCAAATGTGCAGAAATGCAAAAGTGCACATGTGGCACATGTGGCCAACTCTTCACCTTCCTTGAAGTGGGGCAGTACTTACCCGTATGCAGTACTGACACTTTTACATTTACAATGTTATAAAAATAATAATGAAGCATATGTGTGTGGAATCAGATTTAGAATGTTTGTATAATAAATATATGAAAATGAAAAATGATAATCCAGTTAGTTAGAACATCAAGTATATTAGAGAGAGCTGAGCTCATACATGCAGAATATATTACTGTGTGTAAGGAGACAGAAGTCAATATGGAACAGCTGAGCTGGAAACATGCAATGTGATAAGGAATAATTAACACTTAGTATTTTCTTACATAGCTCTCAACCCTTACAGGTGGCAGCATAACTCATGCATTATTTATATGCATTATATATGGTAGATGAGTATGAATAGTGCATGCTGTGTGTCAGGCTCGACTCCTCTCTCCTGGAAGAACATGAACATTCTGCTGCATAAATTCAAAATGTTCAAAGAAAATCCATTTGGTTGAATTTTGCTTAGCCACTTGGTAATGTAGAATATAACATCTCTGTCATGGTTCTGGGTTTTGTGTGGTGTGTTTTGAGGGAATTTATACTTCAGTGTTTTTGGTTTTGGCTTTTTTTCTCTTTTGCGTTTTCTTTGGTATGGCTTTGTGTTCAGGCTCTGTTCCAGAGGCTGGGGGGCGTGGTCTCCAGGTGATGGGGGCGTGGTCTCCAGGTGCTGGGGTCCTCGGCAGGAACACCTGTGCTCCATTGCCCTAATTACCAGCAGCTTCTGAGCCCGGCTCATCCTCCTGCAGGCTGCCAGGTTGTTTCCACTGGCCTGTGGTATTGTCGGCCTATTTGGGAGCTAAATCAAGTTAGCATATTCTTCTTGTGTGTGTTCTCAAGTGTTCTCTCTTTTTTTCTCCAGTGCCTCCAGCCAGCCGCCCCAGCTCCTCCACTGCCCAGCCTCAAACGTCAAGCCAGCCTTTCACAATAAAATTGTTGTGCGAGTCTTCTCTTGGGTCCAGCGAAACTGAACTCGTCACAATCTCACTTTACTTTCAAATCCCTCGTCGTTTTGGTTTAGAGATAAATGTTACCTGATTTTTGACTGCACTATAGTCAGTGGTCACACTCTGACATCAGTGATGTTGTATCTGACTTTCCCTATCTAAGTGTGACACATATATCTGAACACTGTCAGTTCAAACCTGTCTTTGATTAAGGGCTTGACCTCCCAGTTACAATGACAGTGGCTGCTGACAGGCAGTGGCAAGTGACAACTTATATTACTGACAACCACTTCTTAATTCAGATGATGTAACTTTTAAATGTTTTTTTTTTCTTCAAGGCCCCATTTATTAAAGTCACCTAATTCCAGAGCTTAAATTGTGGAGTGATCTGACAGAGTTCCAACATTCAGCTGTAACACAGCAAGGCATTTGTTCACTCACCAGGGAACAGAAATGACTGTACTGCTGCACAGGCCCTCTTCACCTCAGCACAGATGGCTCCCTCTGCCAGCCTGGCACACCAGGACTTTCCTCAGGGGGTTTTCAAAGTCTGAGACTGAGCCTCTCCTCAAACAAGGCTTAGAAACAGGCTTAGCTTCACCCAGCCTCCTCGGCTTCTCTGCTTGGTTTTAATCAATTTGTGGATGCTTATGGGATCATGATTGTGTTATTTGATGGCACAGGCATTCAACAGTTGAGCCAAGATGGCCCACTACTGCTGCTTTACATGACTTCAGACTTCACCAAATCCATCAGTCTGGGAAAGTGGGAAAAACAGTATGATTCAACAAAGCTACATCTTTAGTCAAATCACACACATTTAGGCTTTTCTATAAGACCTCCTTTTGCTAACAGCTGATAACAATATTTTTTCGTTCACTGAGCTGCCTCATGTTTGGAGCCCCCCCCCCCCCTGTGGAGACCAGCCTCCCACTCTGAAAACCTTTGGCCTTTCAAAGCCTGCAGCACCACAGCGTGTCTGCTCCTTTACACTCTCCCCATCAGGGAGTATTTCTCACCGTGCCACCCATCTGTCACTCACTCCCACTGTGCTGGTCTGTGGAGTCACAGCCAGTGGGAGGAAGGTTTCATCTTGGTTTTCTCAATATTTGCACTCTCCTGTCGCCCTCGCTAATCTGAGCTGAGAGAGACCACATCTCTGTACGATCCTACAGGGATGACGACATCGTGATCAGATTCATCGGCAACAGGCAAGTGGCTACTGACTAATGTCTGGGAAGGTCAACAAGACAAGATTAGAAAGTTCGGTCTGTAGGTGGGATTGTAGGCCTACTTTTGTTAGATCACTTTCTGTTTGATTGACATGAGCACCTCGTCCCATCCTCCCCGACAGTGTGTGTACCTGTGTTATGTATGCAAGCATGTGAGGAAAAAATAAATCACTTTCAATGTCATGTCCACTCTGATTCATTCAGATTCTTTTTCTTGTCATTGTTTTTCCCCCCCTTACTTAAGAGAAGATCAACTTTATTCCCACATCAAGGAATCTTTCAGGGGGACATAACAATAGGCAGCTCATTTGAAACCAGCATGGGAATGCAACAATGAAAAGTCCTATAAAGAGAGAAGGTTGATGTTACAATACTCAGATGTCAGGATTTCAGAAAAACACTATTCAAAATTCAGAGTAGTGGTACTAGATGCAGTAGTAGCCCAATTCAAAACAGTAACAATCCAAAAGAGTTGCGACTGAGAGGTGCTTTAACAAATGTTTTTTTATTGGCTTTTCTTCGCCGCTGCACTGCACATGCACACTATGAAACTACAGAGCAGAGCACACTGCACATTTCTCCAAACAATCAAACATCATTGTGTTGCAACAATACAGAGAGAGCCACTTTCAAAATAAATACAATTTAGAAGCTGCCATTACAGCACATTTTAAACACAACAAACCAGCAGCTGTCCAGGGCTAAATAATGACAGATTAGACACACACACACACACACACACACACTAGCATGTCCAAGGGAGCTCTAAAAAGCTGACATCAGCCAATTAACACACTATAATTATCCAAAATTAAAACATATAATATCCATCCAAGTCTTTGACTGTGATCTTCTGCCAACATTTTAGAAATAATGAATATGCTCAAATGTTTACTTTTCCCCTCTTTCTATGTACTCTCTGTTCTTATAGCTAACTCCTGTCCAGGATGCATGCATGCACATGCCTACACATACATGCACACAGATATAGTATATCAGCATAAATCAATATTTTAAAATTCCATAAATTAAATTGCCAAAATACATATTAAGGTTATAAAGAAAATGTGTTTTTCAATATTATAATCAATCCATCACCACATGACTTGCTCCACCATTATACAGCAAACTACTGAAGTGTAAACAAGAAGATGAAATACTTCACACGTCCGTCGTAAATATGACACAGAGCCTCTTACATTTCTACTCCTACTGCAACTCTGTTCACAGAACAAACAAGGTTTTACTGTGTTGCCTTCACTTGATGTTGATCAGCTTGTTTTCCACCTTCTCTACACCATGCTAATCCCAGGGACAGTGGATGGGTGTGAAAGGAACATACAAACAGGTTTCACAAATGAAATGACAAACTAAAGAGCTTTAGTGAACTTCAGATGTGTCCTTGTCATAGAGTCCCTCAGTCTCTCTACTGGAGGGACGTCTTCCAACAGATTCCTCCACATTTGTTGCTGCCGAGCACGTCACCGTGAAATCTCCCACAGGTGAGTTGGGGTGAGATATGTTGACTGTGATGTCCACAGCATTGAAATCATGAAATCATGAGATCATGCATGTGCCTCTGTAATAACTGTTTGCTTTATTCTGCTTTTTCCTTTCATTTTTCTGAAGCATGGGAGCGACAGGAGCTGAGGCGAGCACAAGATGTTTGGAGACGAAGAGCTTGTCATTAGAGAGAGTCAAAGGAATTCCACTTCTATCATCACTTCGATGTCATGATACAGTTTCTGTCCTTCTAATGTCAACTTTAAAGCTGCAGTCATCTTTTCTTTCTTGATGATATGCAATGGGAAAAGAGGTTGCAAGTGCTGATGAACTTTATAGAATGATCATATGTCATTGTTGTGTTTACAGCTTGTTATGCTTCACCTAAGCGGCCTCCAAAAAATGACTTGAGTTTAAGAACTTAAGTTTAACACACTTTTCACTTTTAGCACACTTTTCAAAACCTTGTTTGG
Source organism: Centropyge bicolor (assembly GCA_037975185.1). NCBI lineage: Eukaryota > Metazoa > Chordata > Actinopteri > Pomacanthidae > Centropyge > Centropyge bicolor. The sequence goes on along the minus strand of JBBMOC010000842.1, from coordinate 4,863 downwards.
CTGCTGCCAATTATAACAACAAAGAAATTCCTCCAGCGAATAAATCTCCAGTCTAATGAGAACAGGTAACACCAGGAAGCTAAGTTCACTTTACTTTCACCGTATGCAGTGTTGTTCAGGTAGTAGCATGACAGAGCTAAGCTAATGCTAACTGGTGTTCTCATCAATTAAAGGGTGAGTCGACTGAGAGGACAGGTCAGCCATAAGTGACTGAATACCTCACTGTGAAATGTAATCAATGCTGTATACCACATCATTTATAGCACTGAATTATGGAAAACAAAGTCCCAAATACAGTAACCTGCCATATACAGTATATATTCACATAATTATGGACTGGGAATGCTGTTTTTGAAATTAAACAACTTGAAATGGACTATTCAAATAAAAAGTACATTTCACTTCCTCAACAAATACTGGTACAAAAAACATAATTGTTTTGAGGTTTTGTTTTTTTGAATTGTGGAGTTTTAAAGCAGAGGCAAACAGCTTCTGTGCATTAAAGAATTCATTACAGCTAATAATAAATATGCAGAATCACAAAAGAACACTTCAAGTAACAGTAAACATAGAAAATAGAAAATAGCCATTACATCCAGAGTCTACAGGAAACAGTGATATCAGTTTGTCCAGGACATGTTTAGCCTAGCTTCGTTCAAAGACTGGAAGCAGACAGAGCTATTGAAATAACAGCTGCTTCCAAAAGCTGTCCTTTTAAAATGTCACTAGGTCTAAATGTAAAGAGGAAGCTGGCTAAGCTTCGAAAACATACTGAGCCGGGCTCCACATGAAACATGGCTATAATGCATGCAGGGCTGTAACAACAACCAGTTCAAATGTATAACTCATGAAAGGAAGTCCCAACATTCAAAATCAATGGATTTCTTAGTTAGAACAAAATTACTCAATACACATCTTCAGACTCTTGACTTGATTTGACCTAATTTACAGCAAAGAATATAAGTCACCTCTGAGTGAAGTGGAAATGAGCAGGTAGTTAGTGTACATGTAAATCTCAGTCTGGACCTGAGGCTTGTATCCGCAGATGGCAAGACACCTCCGCAAATGAGTCGAGCATCAATGTGCAACATCAGAAGAAGTTGCTCTCTTAAGCTGAACACCTCTCATGTTGTCTTTGTCAGGGTGAGTAGGGTTTATGTGGGTAGGCACCTCTGACCAAGTGTCAGTTCTCAGTTACTCAAAAAATACTAAATACTGCACTGAATGCTTTAGTGTTCTGACTGAATACACTTCATGTAGAAAATATGTTTGTTTATTCACTAAAAATATCAAACTCTAGTTAAAATATCACAGGTTTATTCATATAAAGGCATAAACACCTGTCAGTGCCTGCATATTCTCCACAGCCATGACAGCTGACGATGTACAGGGCTTTGAAAATGTTCAGTGTGTAGTACTATGTCATGATTTTAATTACTGCTGTTGTTGTGCTTAAATGACTGATGACTGATATTGACAAAATAAAATAGCAGTTATAGTGATAATGATGACCATGGTGATGAAGACCATGATGAGAAATGTTGGCTATGTTGATAATTTAATACATTTTTATCCAACACAATTGATTCCTATATTCCACATTCGGCCAGCTTGTCTTGCCTGCACTAATGAGTAACTATCATCTTTGATTGTTAAAAAATGCTGCTGCACAAGAAGGCCATGTCTCCAGAATGCCACGTCCCTCTCAAGGCATTTAAACTTAACTTAGTAACTTAGTCATTTGTAACAAGCAACAAAAAGCACTTTTCCATAATCCAAGCTACTTCGACGATAAAAGCTATTGACGCAATGGCCAGAAAACAGCTCATTTCCCTCTGATCACTATGTGTTCTAGACTTCATAAATAAAACAGGAAGGTGAAAATATACAGTAGATATATACAGTAGTCACACAATCAAGTACCCACTACCTGAACTTTAACACTGTTTGGTGACCTACAAAATCTTCTAAACTGAATTGTTACAAATTGATCCTTCGCTCAGGTTTGAGTCTGTGCTTGATACTGTACAAGAGAAATAGAAAGTCTGTGCTGTATCTCAGCCATGAATCACAGTTGAACAGAGAAGACCTGACAGAATAGAAAACTTGAGAATTCAGAGAATTTGTGTTAATTAGTGTTGGCAATGTTCAAAAGATCATTAATACTGGTTAGGACAAATTATTTAAATTCCATATACGGTCTTTCGTGACCTTCATTACATCAGTAGGTGCAACAGAGTCTAGGAATGCATGAGGGCCTTGGTTCATTAAACACAAAACATATGTAGCCTCTCTTCTGCAAACTCTAATTCATTTATGAGCCAACATTTTGACATGCAATTTTGAAAAGGTTTTGTGGCCACAAATGTCCATACCACAGTGTTAATTCTGCCATTTACTCATCATCTTCCTCTCTTCTACCATTTGTGATCATGAAATAAATGCAGGTCTCAGGTTTCTTCCCTCTTTTGTCACTACCAAAAGTGAAGCCTGTCCATGAGTAATCCACAGCTGTTTTTGTTGTTGGAAACCACCCAAGCAAATCAATCAATTTTTCATTGGATTTCAGTGGTTCTTACAAATTCATAGATATCCCAGAATCCATCCATTCTATGGTGCGATAAAAATATTTACATGTTTTCCTGTTGATCATTTGTTGTGTGTCTGTCTGCAAAATTAACTGTGGTATTAGTCGATGAAGGCCAATTCAACTTCTCATTACCAGTTGGGCTTACACCAGGACTAAAAGTAGCTGAGGTGATGTCAATGGGAGGGTCTGCTTTTTTGCCTTTGGCTGCCTCCTGATGACCACTTCCATTCTGCTTTGTAGTCATATCAGTGACAGTACTCAGGATGGCTCTCCTTGCTTTTTCATTGGTTGCATTGGTATTAGCCTGGGAGGTTTGCGGGTCTCGGACGGTGCTGAAACCAGTCTGGATTATCGACTGCGTCCTCTGATTTCCCTCTGGCCGTTGGCAACGGTAAAGGCTGCGAAATGCTGAGCGAAATCTCTGAGACATGGCATTGTATATCACAGGGTTTATAGCGCTGTTGGCGTAAATGCATGTCCGGCAAAACAGGAGGAACCAGGCATTCTGATAAGGTGTTGACACAAAAGAGTTGATCAAAACTAAAGTCCGGTAGGGCATCCACAGTAGAGCAAATAGGACCACCACTACTGCCAACATCTTTGTCACCTGTAGGGAAGAGCAGAGATACAGCTCATTAAAACGACATAAATCAGGAGTGGATAAAGCCAGTGGTAGGGAAACAGCAGTGTGTGAGCCGAATCCAGCTCTGCAGCAAAAATATGCAGAAAAAGACTCTAACCAGCTACGTGACAACAAGTATAACACAGTACCACTTGAATTGACCATGACAAATTTGTGTCAAGCAGAAATAGGTGGCAGTCTGAAAGAAATGGCTGATGTTGTTTAAGGCATCAGCAGCAACCACAACAGTACTTTCAGTCATGGTTGGTGCAAGTAAGGCATAGGAAACACAGTTCAATCATTTTATTGCAACCAACCAAAGGCACAGGGGGGTCGTGGAATGGTGAGGCAGGCAAGGATCAAAACCAGAAAAATACAAAATAGGCAAACAAACCTATCAAAGAGTAGCCTTGAATCAAAGTAAATAAACAGGCAGGGTTCAGGAAAACTGAACAAGGATCCAAAACCACCAGAACTAAACAGTAGGAAAAGGCTGGAGCATGACGAACTGACACTGAGAAAGTGCCACTAATCAGGGCAAGGCAGACAACTACCCAGGTGGGAAACACAGAAGGGCATGAAGTCAAGTTGTCTGAAATGAGAAGAGAGGTGAGTATATCAAAATAAAGTGAGTGAGAAACATGTCTGGAGGCAATGCAGGAGGCAGTCAGGAAGGGCCAATCAGCTTTGGCCGATGGTCTAGGCAAGAGGACAGACGCTGTGGTGCTGGGTGGCTCAGACTCTGTGGTGCTGGGTGGTGCTGGGTGGCTCAGACTCCGTGGTAGGGGGTGGTGCTGGGTGGTGCTGGGTGGCTCAGACTCTGTGGTGCTGGGTGGCTCAGACTCCGTGGTGCTGGGTGGTGCTGGGTGGCTCAGACTCTGTGGTGCTGGGTGGTGCTGGGTGGCTCAGACTCTGTGGTGCTGGGTGGTGCTGGGTGGCTGAAACTCTGTGGTGCTAGGTGGTGCTGGGTGGTTCAGACTCTGTGGTGCTGGGTGGCTCAGACTCTGTGGTGCTGGGTGGCTCAGACTCTGCGGTGCTGGGCGGTGTTGGGTGTCTCAGACTCTGTGGTGCTGGGTGGTGCTGGGTGGCTCAGACTCTGTGGTACTGGGTGGTGCTGGGTGGCTCAGACTCTGTGGTGCTGGGTGGCTCAGACTCTGTGGTGCTGGGTGTCTCAGACTCTGTGGTGCTGGACCACTGAGGCGAGGACCACATGGTACACAGACCCAACTTCAAAAACTTCATGAATCCCAAACAAGGGCAACAAAAAGGCTCCTGTCCAACAGTGTCCAGCACTTTTTAATGTGTTCTGGCAACACGTCTACTGCGCTGTATATAAACAGTATATAACACCGAGTCGTAGTGCTCAGTTTGCCCAGGACAACCTGCATCCTCTGTCAGAGTGCACAAAGCATGTGATGAGGACCTAAACAAAGGAACAGTCTCACAGAATCATGATTCCAACAGAAACCTTTCACCACTGGTCAGAAATTCCTCAGAGGCTTTTTTGTCGTCTGACAGGAGAGTGTGGTCCTGGAGTTAAGGCAGTCTTATATTCAGGGCAATGTTGTGATAAAGAACAAAGACTCATTTAAGAACACGACGGCTGCCAACTAACAGATCTAAGTGGACAGTGAGAACATTCAACCTCAAA
>JBBMOC010000841.1:0-18541 GCA_037975185.1 Centropyge bicolor | reverse complement strand
GTATTTACGTGTCATATAACACTTGTCATTTCAATATCATGAAACCGCTGTGTTGCAGTAGGTACAATGTACAAGACATAGCAGAAGAATAACTAATACCTGTCAAATAGTTAAACAGTTGAAGCTTTAATGCCCTCATTTAGAGGACTAATGTCAGATTGGGTGAATGCTGAGTTTGCTGTACAGTGGGGCATTTTACAGCTTTGACTAAGCAGACAGACATTAGACATGTTGCTAAGTGTCATGGAATAAACTTATTACTGTAGTTAGTCCAGACTCCTTCCTGAAGTTTGTTCTACTGACTTTTTTCCGAGGTCTTCTACTCATTCTTATTTCCCCTCTTCAATGTAGCTTAATTCCCAGAGGGCTATCCAGAGAAAAAAAGAAAAATTAGTGTGTTGAGAAAGATGGCAAGGAATTAAAAGGGTATGTTACCTGTGTCAAATGAGTGCACTGTTGCTGTGATTAAAAAGGAGGAGAACAGCCAGAAAGTGTTAGTTTGCACAAATACTTCTGTCTCCTCTCCCTCTGTGTCACCCTCCATCCCTCTCCTCTCAGAGCCAGCTGTCTGTGTATAGTAAGGTCAGTTTGTCATTTCTGGATACTGTCAAAAGTTGCCTTGTGTCTAATGAATGTAAATACAAATATAATGTTTAATATGAAGTATAAGTATGTAAGCATGTGTTTTTGTCATGTGTTATCACCTTTTCTGTTTTTTCCTTCCGTTGACTGGCTGACTAATTTGAGACCAAGACAAATCATGTTTTCAATCCCACCTTTCTTTCAGGCACTGGAAGCAGATCTGTGATCAGCTGCAGTGCACGTTTGACCAAACCAGCACTGAATTGACCGTGGAGAAGATCATATTGCTGGGCCTCAACAAGTTTGCTGACAAGATCTGTGATATCTCTGGAGCCACCAGCAAGGAACTCTCCATAGAACAGGTTCAGTTTCTTCTTTTGGTCGAGACTAAAGCGCAGTGGGTATTTTGGAAGCTTCTTCTGCCTACATTCATTCTAATCAGGGTTTTGACATGTCATACTGTGTAAAGTAAAAAGAAAAAAAAGATGGTGTTGTCACTGTGCCTTGCTCTTTGTGTTTAATATTTAAGGGTCTGGAGGGCATTACGAAGACATGGGCCGAAACGTTCCTGGACATGGCACCTTACAAAGATGAAGGCCACTACCGGCTGAGGTGAGAAAGTGTTTGGGTGGAGGGTTCAAGAAATTATAAATGCAACCCAGAAACTCACTCAAACTCATGGCCACTAGATCCCACAGCTCAGTACAGCTCGATACTGCCATCTGGTGATGTCTCATTCTAGCTTTGCTGGTTTTATAGATAAATGTCATGCCTCAGAAACATGGCTGTATGGTAGAGAGCATAGACGCTGATGTGTCATATACTATATGCATCTGTTAACAGCCTTGCTGGAGAAGTCAGAAAAAGGGAGTGAGTGTGTTTGTTTGTCGTCAGAGATGATCGAGCAGAACAGACTCAAGTGAGTGACAGCCTGGCTGGTGAAAGCAGGAATGCCCAGCCCATCTGCTGCATATAAAAATGAATACAGTCAGACCTCAGGTCAAGTCTAATTAACAGCCCAACCCAATGCCACTGAGACTGTGATGCAAGATTAGAGAAAAATGAGGATGACTGAAAGGTGCAGAAAATGAAACCTTTCAAACATGTATAAATAAATTCTTTTCACATATTAACTACAAATGAACAAAAGGAGAATAATAAACACAAAAGTCAGAAGAAATGTGAATAACTGCTGGCATGTTTCTGAGGTCACATTAGAAAGTTAATCAGCAATTTATCAAGAAGTGAGTTGGATCTACTTGTCCATGGCTGATACAGTGTAGGCTGCCACAGTCATGCAACAACACTGAAACAGTTACCTCATTATGGATAAAACGCCTCCAAAGACTAATGAGTAGTATATAGGGACCAGCTTTGCGCGTTCACGTGAAGCATGCGCGTGCGTGTGTGCACGCGCACCCCTCCCCCCTTCCGGTCATAAACCCCCCTTCCTCTAACTCTGAATGTTTGTGGTCTGTTGGGAGCAGTGTTGGTTGTACAGCGCAAATAAACCGTATATCGCTGTTTCAACAGCGCAAAGAAGGAAAGACGTACAGAAAAAAATACTTTATTCCTTTATTGGAGACGTGAATGTAATGTTTTGTTGGGAACAGTGCTTGTTGTATAGCGCGAATAATCCGTCTGTCTCTGTTACATCAGCGCAAGGGCGGAAAGATGTCCAGAAAAAAATACTTTATTCCTTTATTGGAGACGTGAATGTTTGTGGTTTGTTGGGAGCAGTGTTGGTTGTACAGCATGAATAATCCGTCTATCTCTGTTACATCAGCGCAAGGGCGGAAAGATGTAAATAAGATATTAAAATGAGATATTCCTTTATTCAAGACGTGAATTTAATGTAATGTTTTGTTGGGAACAGTACTGGTTGTACAGCCAGACATCAGCAGGAAGAAATGACCTGTGATATCGCTCCTTCATACACACGCACACAGTCTTTACTTGTGTGACTTTTAGGGAATTTACATACACTTACATTCATTACTACATCTACTGAATGCGCTCTCCAGAGATGTTCTAAACGGCGCCCCGCAGGGGGTGGGGGGTCATTCTCTAACACGGGTGACAGTTTGACCATCAGACTCCTTCTCTTCCACCACCTTCACCCCATTCAACAATTGTGTTTCAGATCTAAGCGGGCGGAAAGGTAGTTGGTCGGACGATAAGTGCCAATTTAACACGCGGACTCTACCGTCCTGCAGGGGTGGGTGTCATTCTCTAACACGGGTGACAGTTTGGCCGTCATACTCCTCTCTCCCAGCACCCCCATTCAACAAATGTGTTATTTCTTCAGATCTAAGCGGTGGGAAAGCTAGCTGCTCAGATGATAGGTGTTAATTTAACACATGCACTACCCCAGTCCATTAGGGCTCAATGGGGACAGCGTCAGGATGTCCGAAATCGGAGGAATTAAAAATGCACAGGTGTTTTGTTACGACGCCCCCCTGCTGTGCATCAGCTGTCTGGAGTAATAAATGTTTAGACGTGTCCGGGACAAGCGTGTGAAAAAGTACAGTAGCCAATCATATGGCTAGGTTAGGCCAACAACATTGCTGGGCGGATACAGGTGGTGTATAAATACAGGCGATTTTCTTAGCAACACATCCTCAACTTCTCGGACGGCGAAGCTAGGACGGGACGAGCTCTGATTTTTTTTTTTCTTCAACGATCGTCTGTATTTTTCTTTCGACGCTACAGCAAACCATGGCTTCCTACAGCGGATCAAGCTCAGGTATGTCCGGACCCTATTTCTAGCGTGTTACCGCGGACGCCGGCTTCCATTAACGGTAAGCGTGCCTAAACTATAATGGCTATCAGTTGCTCTCTAGATAGTTAATTTTTCTCAGTAAAACCATTCTAAAAACAGCAAAAATGTTTCTTTTTTAGGCTCAACTGCCGACGAATGCGGAGTTGAAAACCGCCACCCTACAGTAGGATACCGCAGCAGACGTAAGTTAAAATCACATTTTGTAGTGTGTGTTTACTTACTGTTATTAAATTCTAAACCTAACGAATGTGTTTTCGTTTAAATCTTGACCTAAAGAATGTGTTTTTGTTTGTTTTTTTTTCATTATTACTATTAATAAATTCTAAAACTAACGATTGTATTTTCGATTTAATCTTGACCTAATGAATGTATTTTATTATTATTTAAAGACTGTGTTACTAAATAATACTATTATCTCCAGCTGCAGCAAATAGACTCTCGCGCTCGTGGAAAAAGCGCAGAACAGACTCTCCAGCCTCTGCATCTAGAGATTTCATACCGTAAGACTTTTTAAAAAAATATTTATCATTAATGGTGAGGGAATGCTTGCTGCATCACCGCAAACATCTGTTTTACCTCCTCTTTCTCCACAGTGCACAGCGCAGGCCACTGAGACCGCTCCAGCCGATTTCTAGCGGGTTTAACACGTAAGACTCAATGTTTTAACGCTACTTTATATGAACATTAGTCTAAAGTGTGTCGGATAAAGAATACTGCTAACATTCATTCGTTTTTCTTTTTCTATAACAGTGCCGGGGCGATTCAGCAGGAATATCCTGAAGATTTCCAGAGTGTTACGCCGTCAGGACAAGGGTTTCTCACGTAAGACACGTTGTTATACAATAATAATAATAATATTGGGCCTAATAATATTAACAGACTAATAACGTTAATGTTATTTTTTATTTTTAATAAACAGCGCTCAACCGTCTGAGCTGACATCAACGTGTGAAACACGTGCAGCGTTAGCAGCGTTGCTGGAGGCCCAGGGAATATCTGTGGCTGTAGAACCGGCTCCAGCGGCTGTTGAGGACTGCTTCATCGACACATTTGAGGAAGTCGTTGGAACAGCGGGCGCCCAGCAGCGTGAGAGGCCTTCCGCCAGTGAGGAACGCGTGCCATCTCCGCCTCCTCCTCCTCAGGAGGGAATATCTACAGAGGCTTTGTGGAGTCTGCAGGAGGAGGATCTCTTCCCATCACTGGACAGCAGTCTACACCATCATCATCATCTGTACGAAGTAAGCAATGAGCTATTTTCCACAAGTACGCCTGTGAAGGCTGGCGTCGCTGATACTCGTGCTGCTTCTGCTCCCGCGGCTGGGGGAGGTGTGTGTGTGTGAGCGATCTCCCCGCAATCCCCACAATATTAAGAGGTGATGACTATGTTCCGGATTTTGGTGACCTGTTAGACAGTACGGGTGATTACGAATGCAGTAACACAATTTACTGACATTATCGTCTATAGGGCTACGTGCTTCATCTCCTCCTCCTCCTCCTCCCCCTCCTACTGATATTGCTGAAGGTGTTGTCGTTGGTGATACTGTTGATGAGAGCGTGATTTTTGTTGATGAATATATATATATATGAATATATAGACCAGCCCTCCACCCCGCCTCCACCTTCCCCTCCTCAGCCTCCTCCTATCCCTCTTCCCCCATCTCCTCCAGTAGGTGTGGTTGGTGATGAGAGTGTGTTGAATCTTCTGACCCAGCCATCCACCCCGCCTCCACCTTCCCCTCCTCCACAGCCTATTACCGAACCGGTCTCCCCCTCTGGTTCTCCCCCCTCAGCGGCAGCTCTAGCAAAAGAGAACATTTTGCTCAAAATCAGGTGTAGCCAGCAGGCAAAGCTGATCAGGCGTGTGAAAAAAAAAGGGACTGCCAATATACAATATCTGATTAGACTGGTTCAAGCTAACGCCAAGCAAATACGGTTACTTAAAGCGGGAATCGGCGACTTATTTGACTCACAGCAAACATCCACAGCTTTATTAAATCAGCTAGTAGAAGCATCGTGTGGAAAACAAACAAACAAAAAACAAACAAAAAAAAGGAGCACATTGTAAGTAATGGCACCACCTAGGAAGTTGTTAAAAACAAATGAGCACCCGGGTCGGGATGGTCGTTATGACACCGATGACAGCAATGATGATAATGTTGACCCTTCCCCGTGCAATACAGAGGGGCGGCGTGCTTTGACTTGTACAGTTAGGGAACGTTTTAACATACCTTCTGGAGCAAGTGTGTTGGATAGCCGCAATAATATTATGCGGTGGTCCAGACACAATAAAAAAATATTGAGAGGGATAGAGAAGAGATTAACAAGATTTTTAAGAGACAGACATTTATCCACATCATCATCATCACGAGCTTGTGGTTCAGGTTCTGGTTTTGCTGCTGCTACTCCCGCTGTTGCTACTCATACTACATCCAATGCTGCAGTTGTTGTTGTTGTAGAAAACAGTGTTGATAATATAGCATCACAGCGTCCTATCGCCACCAACGCCTGTAATGCCTCAATAGTTACACCTGCTGATGCGGCAGTTGCTGCAGATGATGGTATTGGCGATGGAGTGGTAGTGTGTGATAGGGGGGCCTCTGCTGAACAAGCTGCTGTTGCTTCTGTGAGTAACTCTATGGTGTGTCAACACGGCGCAGGAAATCCTGTAGAAGGAACACCTGCTGTTCCATCTACCAGCACAGGCGGTGCACGGTTGCGTGTCCGTGACATAACTAGATTCAACGCTGCCGAATATCGCCAGAGGGTCGATTTCAGAGACGTTAGTCTTGATAATATCACTCAGGCAATTGACAGTGTTAGAGAGAGGTTGTCATGCGTGATTGGTGCAGCCTTAGATGACTCTCCTGCAGGGAGTGTGTTAAATGTGGTTTTGAGAGGACCGTCTCTAGCCAGCGATGTGCAAGCTGTTTTAAGTTCTGACACCGCATATAACGCTGACGAGTTTTTGGAGGCGGTCTCTCAAGTTGTACAGAGTAATGACACGTCATTGACAGATGATGCATTGGAGCTGGTTGTGACCGTGGCACGTGATAGTAGTGGTGGTGGTTCTAGACTGAGGCTAGGAAGCGTCCCTTATGATGAAATTTTATCCAAAAAGGGAAGGCACCTGTATAACCCAAAAAATGATGCGTCTCAGAACAGTCTTTGTTTCTCTCTTTGTCTTGCCCATTTTGTTAACGAAAGCTCATCAGCCGCTGATAAAATGCAGTATGCTAAACAACTGCATAGCGCCGTAGGATTTGATGAAACCCACAATGTGTCGCTTTTCAATATCACAAAATTTGAAAATTACCTAAACCTGAAAATTGTAGTATTCCACCATGGTTCCTCACGTAAACACCTTCAGTGTTACAAAACACATGACGCGGTACACGCCACCACTGTGTGGATGTACCTGCATAGTGATCATTATTACCTGATTGTAAACAAAACTGGTTTCTTTGGCGGTACCTATGTGTGTGACTACTGTTACGGTTCATACACAGAACCGTTTAAGCACGTTTGTAAATACCTCTGCAATGTTTGTTATACACAGTGTCACATGCACGCCGGGGCCACTGTAAAATGTGCAGAGTGTAAACGAATCTGCAAGTCCAGTCACTGCTATAATCAGCATAAACACCCTCACTCTAAACACGACGCGGTGCCGTGTGATAAAGTGAAATATTGTGAAGAGTGCGGCAAAATATACAAGGAGACAAGAACCCGGCATAAATGCACACCACCAAAGTGTACACACTGCGGTGAGGGCCTGAATGAGAGCGATGCGCCACACCACTGTTTTATACAACCGTTGAAAAAACAAACCCCACACACAAAATACATATTTTTTGATTTTGAGACCCGTTATCACGAGGGCAAGAACGAAGCAAACTTTGTGTGTGCTATGGACACAGAGGGAGACAAATTTTGTTTCAACACCCTGAATTGCGTTGACGCGTTTGTTAAACGGTACCGGCAGCCAAAATGTAAGGGGTACACATTTATTGCACACAACGCCTCTGGGTTTGATAATTACATACTGTTGGAATATTTTGTGCAACAGGGGATCCCTCCCACGGCAACCATGCGTGGCAGCAGGGTCATCCTGATGCACGACAAGGCGTTCCAGCAACGCTGGATCGATTCTTTCAGCTTTCTACCCATACGTTTATCCAGAACACCGGCTGCCATGGGTTTTGAGGACATGGAGAAGGGGTACTTTCCGCACAAGTTCAACACCAGGGCAAACGAGTACTATGTGGGCAAATACCACGAGCCCTCTTATTACGGGGACAACAACATGTCCGACAGCGACAAGCGTAGGTTCATGATGTGGTATGACACAGTCTGCGAGAAAACCTTTGATTTCCAGGCAGAAATTCGCCACTACTGTGTTAATGATGTAGAAGTGCTTCGCAAGGCCTGTCTAATTTATCGTGAGACCCTTATCAAGTGCACAGACCTCGACCCGTTTGCGTTCACAACACTGGCGTCGAGTTGCATGGGCGTTTTCAAAACGCGTTTTCTACCCAAAGACACATTTGCTCTCACGTATGATGGTGCATACACACAGCAGAATAAAACCTATTCGGAGGTGTCTATGCAGTGGCTGGAATACGTGGCCAAGGTAGAAGGCTCCGAGATTAGACACGCTTTAAACCACGGCGAGCAGTGATTCGGGCAGTTTTTTGTGGACGGGTATAACTCGGCCACAAACACCTGCTACGAGTTTGCAGGATGCTTTTTTCACGGATATGTCATGTGTTGCGTCTAGACCGATGTGAATCCTGTCACCAAAAAAACCTACGGCAGTCTGTACCACTCATTCTGTGAAAAATTTTCGGCATTGAAAAGTGTGCATGGTCTGCGGGTGGTGGTGATGTGGGAGTGTGAGTGGGAGATGCTAAAACATTCAGACCCATCTGTTCAAGCGCACCTCCTTGCTTACAGACCAAAAGAACGCCTCGACCCACGACAAGCTCTTTTTGGAGGGCGTACAAACGCCATCAAAATGTACCACAAGGCCGATAACGCAGATGAGAAAATCAGATACTACGATTTCACAAGCCTGTACCCCACTGTACAGTCAAAAAAACATTACCCGGTTGGACATCCACAGATTATCCAGAGATTTTGGCCCGGTAGAAAATTATTTTGGGTTTGTAAAATGTACTGTGCTTCCCCCCCAGAGGTCTGTACCACCCCGTACTGCCCTACAGGTGTCACAAAAGGCTCATGTTTCCGCTGTGTGGCAGGTGCGCTGAAGAATTAAACCAGACCAGTATCTGTGCGCATAGTGACGCCGAGCGTCAGCTGTCAGGTGTGTGGGTCTCATTCGAGCTTCAGAAAGCCATCGAGAAGGGGTACCAGATTGTTTGCATTGATGAAGTGTGGCATTTCCCAAACAAGACAGACACGTTGTTCAAGGAATATGTCAAGACATTTTTGAAGTGTAAGCAGGAGGCGTCAGGCTACCCCGGGCATGTCATTACTCTGGCAGAAAAAGCTCAGTACATACACGACTACCGTGAAAAGGAGGGGATTTTGCTCGATGCTGACAAAATCTGTGTCAACAAGGCGGTCAGGAATTGTAACAAGCTTCTCCTGAACTCTTTGTGGGGCAGATTCAGCATGTGGAGTAACATGCCCTCCTGCGAGTTAATCACAGAACCAGAGAGATTCACACAGCTCATGTTCAACGACCATTATGACGTGCGTCAGTTTGGGTTTATGTCCGATGACGTAGCCATTGTCCAGTGGTGTCACGCAGATGGTAAGGCGTCCAGAGTGAATGACGTGAATGTATTCATAGGGGCTATGACCACTGCCTACGCTAGGCTGATGCTGTATGACTTGTTGGACAGGCTACAGGAGCGTGTGCTGTACTGACACGGACAGCGTCATTTTCACGTCCGGCCCTGGTGATTGGGTTCCCCCTCTAGGATCATACTTGGGTGACTTAACCGATGAGATCAATGATGGTGATGTGTGCGGGCTCCCAGAGGAAGATTTCATCACAGAATTTGTGTCTGGGGGTCCAAAGTGTTACGCCTACTGCACAAAGCGTGGTAAAACGCAAGTCAAGTGCAAGGGCGTCACACTTAACGCCAAAAATGCGGCGGTTCTCACCCACGAGTCGCTTAAGGGGTTGGTCCAGTCTTTTGTGACCAATCAGAACACCCAGTGACATGTGATCACAGAGGCGGAAACCATCAGACGTGATAAAAAGAAGTTTCACCTTAGAAACAACGTAGTACACAAAAAAGTCAAAGTAGTGTATAACAAGCGCAGAGTCTTGTCAGACTACAGCATGCTTCCTTATGGCTACTAACACCTCTTTTGACTCAAGACTGCAGCATCCGTTTAGTTTGGTGGTGAGTGGTCCCTCGAATTGTGGGAAGACGTATTTTGTCAAGGGTCTTATTGAAAATGCGTCTAGAGTTATTTCACGTGACATTGATAATTTGGTCTACGTATACTCATGCTGGCAGCCTTTATATGACCAACTCCTTAAATTAAGAGACATCAACTTTGTTAAAGGGTTACCCGATTCTTTGTGTGACGACGAGCTATTACCACTGGACAAGACAAATTTACTAATCATAGACGATTTAATGAATGACGCCAGTAACAATATAGAAGTTCAGAATGTATTCACTAAATATGTCCACCATAGAAATCTCAGCTGTATATATCTGGTTCAAAATTTGTTTATACAAGGCAAGGCTAGCAGAACCATTAGTTTAAACACAAACTACCTCGTCTTGTTCAAAAACCCTAGGGATAAGTATCAGGTTACACTTCTGGGCAAACAGATGTTTGAAACACTAAATATTTTTGAGAGGCGTTTAACGACGCCACTAGTTCTGCATACGGGTATCTCCTCATAGATTATAAAGCAGCCACTCCAGACCACTTGAGGCTCAGAACAGCTTTGTTATCAGATCAGCAGGTTGTTTATACGCCTAAAAAACAAAGGCCTAAATAATGTCGTCACGCGTGCAGAGGAATCTAGCCCTGTTGGAGTTGTTATATAAAGCGAAGCCGGGTACAAGAAGGGTCATTGTGTGTGGCGCTAGCGCAGACTTTATCGATGCACTCTGTGAAATAGCTTTAAACGTCTTGAGAGGTAACATCCCTTTGACAGAAAAACAGTACGCTCAGTTAAAAAAGAAGAGAAGCATAGTCAGACTGGTTGCAGACAAAAAGGTTAAACATTTAAAGAAGAAAGAGACGATTAACCAGAGCGGCGGGTTTTTACTACCACTACTTGGAGCAGCTATACCATTTATTACAAGCCTGATAAGCAGAAATTAAGAAGAAGAATATGGAGCATGCACAGAAGATGTTTTTGGTTCCTCAGCACCAACTCGACATGTTAAAACAGCAGCAGCAGCAGCATCAGGAACAAAACACTGCAAGCATAAGACTGGCAGTACAAAGCGACCTTGACCGAGCCATGTCTGACATATTGAAACTACCGGACACAGACGTATATGAAAAGGCCAAAAAATACTCTCAAGTATTGCAGCGTTATTTGACATTGGTGAGACAAGGTGAGCATGAAAAAACTGTGCTGACCCTGTCAATGCCTGATACCGAAACTAGACCTGACGATGATGATGATGATGATGATGGACATAAAAAGGACAGGGTTTTAGAGGGTGTGTTAAAACACATCCCCAAAAGAAGTCTGAGAAATGCTGAATACATTCTAGATGCAATCAGCCGCTCAAAGCATGTTTTATCCTGGACAGACAACGCTGAAATTGTTGTTAACGGTCGTCCCCTCCACGGTACTCATTTGTATGACCTGGTGAAAAGTGTCACTGCTCCACACTATATTTCAAACATTTCTAGACCACTAGGGTGGGATGTGTTCCTAAAAAACCTAGCCCATTTAAACATACCTTTAATGGTCATCCCTAACAAACATGTGCGTGGGGATATAGCCGAGTATAAAAGAAACGGAGACGCCCCTAGTTTTTCATCCCATAAAAGCAAGGGGAAAAAACGGTCGGTAATAGACTCACCGGGGCACTTTAGCACACCACTAAGAACGCCTTCATCACCACGTTCACTACCTCGCAGACTAAGCAATTCACAGTGGGAGAATTTTTAATAAAAAGGGTGTGTAATTTTGTTACATATGTTCTGATTTCTTTAGCTTTTTTTTTTAAATATTTACTTTTGAATGTATTTTCTTTTTAAATCTTGACCAGATGAATGTATTTTCGTTTTTAACCATTGACCATTTGAATGTATTTTTGCTTTTTTTTCATTATTACCATTATTAAATTATTGACCGCATGAATGCATTCTACAAATGTGTTAAATAAATGTACTGTGTGAACTATAGATCATGCTTTCAGTCTCTTTTATTTATGAGAATTATTCAGTTTCACAACATGTTGCCGCACTGTACACATGTGAAATTATATCCACGGCATACAGAGGGCTGTATTTTGTTTACAAACTTGCACACCATAGCATCATTGCGTGCCAGATTAGCACTATACATGTTTAACATTCTTGTAAAAGGAATTCCTTTGTATATGACACAGAAAAAAGACACAATGCTGTCCACAGGTTGTAGAGTAGTTGTTCTGAACCTGCCTCTGGGAATAATACACGTCGGCACAATTTTCATCGAGGTATCTGTATATCTCCGCCGGAAATTTGTTGCTGTTGGGAGGGTTTCCAAAACTGTCAAAAAAATATCCATGCTTCTGTTTCGTAATATAAATAGCGAGCCAGTGTTCACCGGGCTTGTTAGAGGGATGTGTATTCACAACCAACATGGCTGGGAACACTGTGCCTTTGTGGCTTGGCAGTTGGTCACATGCCATGACTCCTAAAAAATTTGTCCCGTTAATGATTCTTTAATTGAGGATGCCGGTCAGCTCTATAGTGTTCATGGCTGATGCCGACGCTTCTTTTTAGTAATAATCCAAAAGTACCTGTCTCTTGTTTGATATTTCAATAACAGAATCGTAAACCGCATAACACACAAGGTTAACGGTGCGCTGTAGAGGTACTCTGAAACGGACTCCCAACCTCACATTGCCGCTTTTAATCAGCGATACATTGCCTGCACGGCCGTCGTCCGGTTCCAGATTGAAGCAGAATAATGTGTAACCATGCCCAAAGTCATTACGTGATATGGCCAGAGACCCGTCTTTTAAATGACGTCCTGTAGTCTGTACCAGCTGGAAATACTCTCTCACATACTGGCCTCTCTGAAATAGGGGCTGAAAGGGCTTTGCAGGGTGAGACTGTCCGTCTGCGTACAGGCTAAAAAACTCTGTATCGTAATGCTGAAAATAGAAGGGGTTCCTGTTATAACACCCCGAATAAGCCTCATGGTCAACAAATCCTATGATGACGAATTTGGGGATTTGTCCCATGTACAGGTTTTCCTGGTTGCACACTCTTGTTCCTGCAGGTATGGAAAACGTTTTCAGAGCTACTCTGTCAATAGCGTATTTAGCGTTAGTGTGCTGCAGTGCCCTGCTATGCGCCAATCTAACGGCAGGTGCCACGGTCACCTTTTTCACAAACAAGCTAGCCGATACAATCTTCACGGTGTATTGATTATTTGGTGCAGTCATTAAGGCAAACTCGTCCTTTGATCGAATAAATTTTAGGGAAATGTCTACACCGTTTAGCAATAACTTTTCCTGAAAAAAACTAATCAGAGTGTATCTGTGCTATTAATTCCACAGTGCGACTGTTAACAGTGTGTCGCCCTCTTTCGGCTAGGCCTGCATTATCTCCGGCTATGGTGACAACATTCATGTGGTCTGCTGTGTCTTTACAAAACAGTCCGCTGCTAAACTGTGTATCCAAGGTATCCTTTCCGTAGTTGATTAAACACTCGATTATCCCACGGTATGGGTATGTGTTGGAGGACTGGGTTATAAGCCTGTCTCCTAACATGATATCCACCTGCGAGAATAACGTACACCCGGGGTAGTTTACAAAACCCACATCTGCGGCTGGGGCCAAATCGGTTCCATCAGGGTTCGTTATTCTTGCGCGCATGTACAGGTAGGTATCGTTTAGATCAATGTAATCCTCGCCGCAGGCCGATATAAAAAAGTCCAGAGGCCCAGAATCCCGCAATGCCGAAACCGGGGGTATTTCGACAAATGTAGATTTTTCGATGGATGTCTGTGTGTACGGCACTGTGAACAGATCCAGCTCCGTCTTCATGCATTCTTCCGCCTGGTTGTGTATGAGGGCCATGGCTGTTGCTGTTGTTGTTGTTGTTTTCTCTTTCTCAGACTAGAATATGTCTTTACGCAGAATCGCAGAACGTCTTTTGGAAGTTGTGCGTCGCTTGGCGGCAGACTTCTTTCTGACGCGTCGTGTCACTTTGACGGTCGTTTTACGCTTTTTGGACCTGCTGGAGCTGCGTCCCCTCGATGAGGGTGGTCTTTTGGACGCTCTTTTTCTGAGCACCATCAACCCGTTTCCTTCCTGACGTCTCGATATAGCGCTTCTGGCAATGTTGGACGCCACATCCTCTACAATGTTTACGGCTGGGTTTTTTAAATGCGGCTTAACGATGCTGAATCCTTTTTTAAATAACGGCACAGCCATTCTAAGCAAGCCTCGAAATATGCCGCCTAAACCGTTACCGTATTGTGTACTTGTACCTATAAATCCGGGTAATTCGCCACCAGCCTGGTTCATGTAATATGTCATATATCGGGCATCGTCACTCACATATGGTGTGTACGCCATTTTCTCGGGTCTAGAAATACTGCTTCACAGGTCTAAAGTGTAATTTAACAATCACTTTTCCGTACGCGAACAGTATATACTGGTTTTGATCGTTTTTTAGCGATATCTCGATATCGTCGATGACAGATTTGGAGAGCGATGTATAGTGTGGCTTGTCATATGTCAGAGTGGGCATACGACCTACCTCCGGCGTTATATTTATACATCGGAGGAGAGGGACATGGCTGTCACCCACGAGTTGATAATCCACAATGTCGCTATAAACAAATATGTTATAAATTCCTCCGTGAATGTCGGCCGAGTGTGGGGCAGCGGCGTGTTTCCTAAAATTAGCGGTTGGGGATAACAGAAAAGGCACCCCTGGTTTGAACCCCAGTATTTCTGCCAGCCTTCCTTTAAACGTTAAAACGGTTCCTTCTGCCCCGGAAAAATAAATTAAATTTGTAATATTGTTATATTGCATACTTATACGGCATGTCGCCTGGTGAATGAGGCACTTGGAATTAAATTCTTTTACTATTCTGGGTATAGATTCATAAAACCCGACAGATAGTGGTATAGTCACTGTCTGCTGTGTGTAGCACAAGTTTATCTTTTTTTAAACTTTAATTTAGAATAAACAGAATAAACTTATAACCAACATAAGAAATAATAAGGCTAGATTAACTCAGAAGGTTCTAAATTCGAAAAGAGAAGAAGAAACAAACTGATATCAATATTCAAACTCAGACTCAGATTTAGATACTCAAAATGATGTGTATTAAAGAATGTAGAAAATTTAACAAAAATGAGCACACATTAAATATACATAATAATCAACAAAAATATAGTCTTTTTTTAAAGCTCTTTGTTTTCAGTTCAGTTCAGTTTAGTTCATATAGGGGGGAAAAAGAAATAGTTCAAAGTCTTCGGGGTGTTCCTAAAAAGTTAACTCAAATAATCTTAGGGAAAGGGTTCAGTTTCTTATCCTACCAGCCCGGTAGGTGCACGGTGGGTGAGGGGATGATGATGATGATGGAGATGATTATCGGTGCGGGGAAAGATGATAGATGGTTGTCCTGGGTCAGCTCGCCATCGAAACTTGAGACTTCGGGAGGAAAAAAAACCTGGCCAATTACACTCGTTGGTAATCAGGGCGACGTGTCGAATAAAGATTTCAATGGATTTAACCATGAGGTTAATTCATCTGCTATCGTACTGAGGTTCTTACATTTATTTTATCATAAATTTCTCCGTCTCTGTTTCTGCGTCTCCGCGTCTCTCACCACATGTGTCGGCGTCTTACTTCCGCTTTAATAACACTTCAGGTGTGCAGCGATTGGGTGCGGTGTCACGCGAGATTTAAAAACGAGATAAAACGAGACTTGGTAAGTGAATGGCATTTGATTATTATAAGTTTCCAAAAAAATAATATATTACAATTTAAAACATCTTGTGCAACATACAATACACAATTTAACAATTTAATAAGAACAAAGCTACTCAGGTCATTTTGTGACCTGGGTTACAACCTCCCCCCCTAAATCCATGCACGTCCCGTTGCATGCACAACTACATATATCTATTAAACTACATGGATTTTGGAAACAGGTAGGGAATTTGGTGTACCATCACTCAAAGCCACTCAGGTCATTTTGTGACCTGGGTTACATGTGTTTTCGAATCAAAGACGGTCACATCTGCGTCAGAGGCCGGGAAGGTGGACCACACCTTGGGGTACTGGATCTCGATCACTCCTACCTCGTACGGCTCGCTCAGAACGATCGGTTTTGCTAATTTTGTTCAGTAGCACCATATCTTGTTGTTAGGATACACGTGTAGCGATGCATTACTCGGTAACGTGACATAAAATCCATTCTTGTTCTCCATCTTCTTGATGTTGTTGTTGGGACGTGCGACAAATCCAATGTGGCAGTGTATACAGATAACGTCCCGTGATATATATCACACGTCAACAATGTCCTTTTCAGAGACCCATGAGTTAAATTTCTCAGGCCACCCCAACCATTTCACAAGCGCCATCTTTTTTCCGGCGTATAGTTTTTCTGGATATTATTTTCTCTATTTTAATCACCCTGTTTTTGTTAATGATTACCGGCTGTAGCTCGGGCTCGTAAAACGTGCCTTTTACCTCTTCACCCGTGCAATCTGATATTCTATACACGGGCTGGTCACGGGCTATACGCCTAGTTATTGTAAAAAACTCGTCCGTATGTTTGTTCATAACCTTTTCTAAACACCCCGCGGAGTTTTGATATTCTCACAGTGTCCCCTACACTATATTTGAACGACACGATCCTCGGCGGTTTCTTCTCCTTGTACAGCGTGTTAAAGACTAGCTTCTCTGTGTCTTTGTTTACATCGGCTGGGGCCATCTTTATCGTTCTGTGGTGAGACTTGTTGTAGGTGTTGACGAGGACCTGGACGATATCGACATATCTACGCGCATTAACAGACGTAAGATATCTCCACATGCGGGTCTTAAATGTTCTGTTGAAGCGCTCAACCGTGCTAGCCTTAGTCCCGTTTGAGGTAGAGAAATGTTTAATTTCATACACCTCCATTAGATGTTGAAACTGTTATAAAACTCTGTCCCCTGATCGGTTTGGAGTTTTACTAATACGCTGCCTTCGTTCAAAATGTCTTCAAACGCCTTTGCAACAGATGTACCGGTCTTGTTTTTAAGACACCTAACCCACGCATATTTAGAAAATACATCGATACACGTCAGCAGGTAGCGCACATTGTCATTTTCTGCCGAATATTCACCCATGTCCACCAGATCGGCCTGGAACTGTTTGTCAATACCACTAACCAGCACCCTATTTCTAGGAAAGTATACAGCTGCTTTAGCGTGGAGAGTATACACATCTTGCCCCTGTAAGTAACGCTTTACTTCAGCCGTCCCAGGAGCCTCCCCACTACACTTTCTAACAGCCTCGCAAAGTTTTTGTACACCTCCAAGACCCCCTGGGTGTGCGGGGTCGTGGTAAATCTTGTCTAGCGTGCGCTCCATATTCAGTCAACAACACAAGTGGTCAGAATGAGGTCAACACAACGTCTTTTATTTCTTGTTTTTTTTATTCAACATGTTTTATATATTACACACACACACCAACACATCACAGCATCATCATCTGCCGCACAAGGTGCTGAACTACAAATCTGTCGACATGCAGCTCTTGGTCCACACGGCGAATGCGTTGCGCAAAGCGGTCTCGTGCTCGTGGATCTCATCCGCATCCACTTCCTCTTTGTCACATTCAGGTCTCAGAAAATGTCTGAGTCTCTGCCGCTCCTGAAATCTTTTCCTGTGAGAAAGCCCCCGGTGACATCTGGGCAAACAGGTAATGTAGAACTTTTCCTAGAGACGGCTTGAATACAGCGTCCAGAATCTGATCAAAATACAGACATTTGATCTGATCAAATTCAGACAGGCAGGAGTGTCGACGCTGACTCGGGTGGCTGATTTTGCACCCGAGGCAGAGATCTCTTGCTATTTCCCACCCGGCGTGATAATGGCAGCGTAATAGAAATTCTTTGATCGTGTTCACGTCGTCTTTTGTCAGGGACCGTGATGAGACATGTCCCTTCTCCTCCTCCTCCTCCTCCTCCTTCTTCACATGCAGCGCCTCAAGCGGCTTCATATGAGGTGTGCATGGCACCACACAGCAGTCATCGTTTTCCCAACACTCTCGAGTATCATCGTCGTGGGTGCTGATAAAGACACTGCCTGTTAAAACAACAGAAAAAAGACATTAAAATCTTATACACAGTTTTATCATGATTTTAAAAAAAGAGAAAAAAGTCCTCCCGCTGTTTGTTAAAACGATCCGCCGTGATGATGTACATCTCAGGCCCCGTCTTGCTGCCCCACATCGAGACATAGATATCCTCCGGGAAACCAGGCTGGTCCAGGTCACGGCAGACCACAGACCAAAACAATCTCCAATCTGCATAGGACAGACTGACCGACCGTGGTTCTGAAAACTCACTGCGACCGTAGGCAACGCTGAGTGTAACGACAGAGTCCTGATATTTCACATTGTACACATACCCGTTAACCCCATCCAGCTCTAGCTCAAATTCACGATTCTCCGAGGTAACGAGATCGCTTCCTGCACATTTCCTTTTCTTGGGAGCGAAGTGAACATCCGCAGGCATCGCAGGGTCACCTGACATACCTGGGTGGATGCTTGACCCGCTGACGCCGTTTCCGTTGTAGGAAGCCATGGCCGCTGTAGAGTCTTGCAGTATACATGCGATCGTGGAAGAAAAAGTCAGAGCTCGTCCCGTCCTAGCTTTGCCGTCCGAGAAGTTGAAGATGTGCTGCTAAGAAAATCGCCTGGATATATACACCATCTGTATCCGCCCAGGCTGTTGGTCACTCCCACGCCATATGATTGGATACTGTACTTTTTCACA
>JBBMOC010000840.1:0-18583 GCA_037975185.1 Centropyge bicolor | reverse complement strand
AGGAGAGGAGAGGAGAGGAGAGGAGAGGAGGGGAGGAGAGAGGAGAGAGGGGAGAGGAGAGAGAGGGATTGGAAAGTGGGGAAAGAGGAACTGGATCTGTCTGTAAGGAAAGAAAGAAACTCCCTAATTTCAGGATATAAATTTAAACATAAGCGGTGAATGATTGAATTGTCTGGCTTCGTCTTCGAGCAGCCTTTATCTCATTTGTTGGATGAGTTAACCATCATCCAGCTTCGGACATGAACGACGGATGAAGACGTGTTTACTGCCTCAGGTTTGTTTTTGCCTTCATGACCTTCAGTCTGCTCCTCTGGTTTTCACTTTCACACACTGTTGATGGTGACCAAACCAAAGTGCTTCCACTGACCCAGAATCAGCGGCGAACACATGGCTCCGACTGTTTACCCTGACCTCAGCCTTGAAACAGCTCTTATACCAGCGAGGTCTCACAGAACGTCCCGTGTCAGCTGATCACGTGCAAACTGGACGTTTGCAGGCAGCTTCCAAAACATCACCGACAGTTACCAGGTGAAAACAGGAAGTATGGAGCTTTTTAAAGACGCAGATTGATTTGCTCTGTATCACGTTTCTATGTTCTGTGTGGTCTGAGTATGGAGACAAAGAAGGGACACATGAACAGGGTTTACAGTTTGTCCTGCTGCCACTATCCTCTACATGATCATTTAATATCTAATGTGAAGTTAACACTTGGTTATTATTATATATTATATGTTTTACCTATATATTTTATGTAGGTAAAAAATAACTTGAACAAAATAAAAATGAAAAAAAAAATGTGATTTTGAGAAAAAAATGTATATTAAATAAGAAAATTTGAAAAGTTGTTTTTGAGCAATTATATATATAAAAAACGTATTTTATAGTTGTGCTTGTTGTGTTTTACATATTTATCTTGATGCTTGAAAAAACAGTAAAATGTAATAGTAAGTTTGAACCAGATTTGTCCAGTCCACAACAAAAACTGTGCTCAAGAAAAGTGAACAGCAGAATTTCACTTCATGTTTCAGCCTCCAGTTCAAGCAGAGACTCTTGAGTTGACTGTTTGAAGGTTTACAGGTGAGATCTCAGACAGTTCTGATCTTACCGGGGATCTTCTTGGCCCAGCTGATCATGAGCACCAGCTCCTTGTCGGCCAGGTTGGTGAGGGTCATCATCATGCTGGCCTCGGTGAACGGCTTGCTCTGGTCCTCCATGAGGTAGATCTCCGGGGGCTCGGCCTCCATGATGCAGGAGATGAACTCCTCCGGGCTCATGGTCGAGTGGTGAGGGTGGGCCTGGGGAACGGGGGCCGCCGGAGGCTCCAGGTGGGGATGCCGCTGGGCCTGAGGACCCAGGCCGAGCCGGACCAGACCCCTGCCCGTGGGATCCCGGTGCTGGAGTCCACCGCGGCGGTGACGGGCCCCTCGATAGCTGCAGCGCTCACGTCTGACACCTGGTGGACGAAGACAGTCAGAGGGACAGACCTGTGACGTCCCTGTGGACTTTGTCTAAGAGGACGTGGTTCATGTGTTCCAACATGTAACAAATGAACGTGAATAAAAACCTAAATCAACCAGTTTACTGTTAGACACGAGAGTGGTAGTGATTCATTGAACTATTAATAAAGACTTATCTTATCTTATCTTATCTTATTCCTTTAACTTTGCTGGAAAGAGCCTGACTTTCAGTTTGCTTCCCTTGGAGAGATAATATCTGAAATGTCTAATATGTGATCTTAGAAGCAGAAAATAAACTCGATCTCTGCAGCACGAAATCCTGATAAATTATTACACGCTGGTATTTATGTGACTCTGACGCTGAGTGTTTTCAGAAGTCTCAAAGTTCAGACGCCGTAATGAGCTCGAGGCTAACACTCTTGACTTTTTCTCTTTCGGTGCTTGAACTTTTGTGCCGCTGTAAGATGACAAAACATCAAGGATCCCAATTAGGAAGTTTGTCCTCCCCAATAAGGACTTCTGGAAGTATCTACAATTGCGCAGCTGTATTCTAGCAAGCCTTAAACGGATGCAACTTGTACATAAAACTGAGATCCAGGAGGTGCTCCAACGAGATTGTCACTTCAAAAAGAAAACGTCAATATTTTATAACCTTTTAAGGGCGACACAGCCACCTAATTATGCAGGCCTTAAGAGATGCTGGGAGAGGGACATAGGAGATGAGATACCGGAGGATACATGGATGGAAATTATTACTTCATGGTTCAAGGTTTCAAGGGAAATCCAGACACGTCTGATTAATTACAAAATAATAAACAGGATCTATTGGACTCCAAGTAAAATGGCTAGACTGGGGCTTAGAAGCTCTGACTTATGCTGGAGATGCAACTCGACTCGTGGTACCCTCTTACACATGCTGTACTCATGCCCTAAGATAGATCAACTATGGTTCCATATTGTTTCCCTCATTAGTAAAGTCACGTCCTCTGTATTGGTTCCGGGGCCTATGCTCTGCCTGTTGGGCATAATACCAAAGGGATGTGGGCTGAATGCCCACCAAATCTCATGGTGCAGGATAGCACTCCTCACTGGGTGCAGGATAGTGCTGAGGCACTGGAAAACTGAAGGAGAAGTTTCTGTAAAGGAATGGTTTGACGAAATGGCTAAAATCTCCTCCTATGAAAGATTAACTTATAGATTGATAGATAGGCAAGAGGTTTATGTAAAAACTTGGGGTCCTTTTAACATGGTAACCTGAAATGCTGGAGTTACATCCTTATTGTATTTGTGCTTTATTTCTTTAGGTGTCAGTTTGAGGTATGCTGGTTTGCTTATTATAGAATGATGTCATTGATATTGACAATATACTGTTTAGCGCATATATTTAGCATCTACATACCCACAAAGTTTATATGGATAATTGTGTAGGTGGTAAATGTATAAACAGTTCTTGTGATATGTTGCTCTGTCCCCGCTGCGCCCCACCATCTTTGTTTTATGTTTATGTTTTGTTCTATTTACAGAATGATAGGTCATCCTATTGGTCCCATATGTATGTATGTTGTGTTTTGTTGTTGAAAAGAGAAAAACTCAATAAAAAGAAAATTATTAAAAAAAAGGATCCCAATTAGGGTGAAAACACCTACCGCACTTCATCATGCCCACTTCGTAGCATTTCCGCAGGCGGCAGGCCTGGCAGCTCTTACGCCGGTTCTTGTCGATAGTGCATTGGTTGGTGGCGGGGCAGATGTAGTCGTTGTGTCCTGAGGGGAAGCAGAGACATGCTGCAGACGTCTTTCCATGAAGGAGGGAGTGAGTAAACATGGAGGGTGTTGATACCTTGGATGCTCCTCTTGAAGAAGGCCTTGCAGCCCTCGCAGGACCACACGCCGTAGTGGTAGCCCGAGGCGTAGTCGTGGCACACGGCGCAGAAGTGCATGTCGGCCTTCCCCACCGCGGACGGGCACAGGGGGGAGTTCACGCCGTCCACTCCCTCCGCCAGCCTCTTCCCCAGCGGCTTGTTACAGCCGATGATGGAGCTGCGGGAGGAGACACACGAGGCTCTGTGAAAAAGGGACATCTTGACATTTGGAATTTTAGCCTGTCATTCACCCGTCATTAGTCTTCCAGCAGGGACTCTCTGGAGGAAAATCACACTTCAGTCAACTGGAAAATTGCAACAGAAAAAACTTCACAGCGTTCATCATGGAAACATAATGGGAGAATAAATCTCTATCAACCAACTGGTAGCTCGGATAAAGACGAGAGAGAGGCCTAAATCAACTGATGGAGGGAGTGAATCCATCCACCAGGATCAGTGCGGAAAAGTGAAAAGTGAAGATTGAGTCACAGTGGATTTTCCCCTCTGAGCTCCAAAGGTTTACCTGGATCACAGAACTTATAATTGTTTAAGCTGAAGCATATTTTATATTTCGTTCCCTCCAGCAGCCTCCACCCTCCGACACCAGTATCAAGGGCCTGTCAGGGCGATTTTTGATTGGCTGCTATCAGTAAAACTCTGCCTTTACACATGTGTCTAATTTACAGGGTCAGTGCCTGAGTCTTTACGAAATAAAGGCACTGTGGAGATGAAGCAGTCTTCATGAATGTTTATGACTTTTTTCATTAAGTGTCATTCTGTCAGTTATGTCATTTTGACTGTGAAGTTGACATGTTTGAGATGACTTTGTTTTAACAGGTTGACATGAGGCTGGACTGAGGAGGTTTTCTGTCCAGGTTTGAATCCTGGTAAGTTTGATGCCGTTTGTCACGTGTCACTTAGCACCAGCTGAGAATCTTGTTTAATCTGTTCTGCCCACCTGATGCAGTGATGTCAGAGCGTACTCCAGGTGTGCTCAGTACGCTCTGACATCACTGGCTGAGTGTACAGGTGTAAGCAGGTTAGCGTCGGCAGACCTACCTGCCGGCGTTGATGCTGTGGCCTTTGGGCTCCAGCCAGGCTGCGTGTGGGCTCGGCTCATTGTAGACGAGCGGCTGGGGGCAGTGCAGCGTCAGCGAGGGCATGGCGGGGTGGCCGTGGGGGGGCCAGAAGGTGGACGGGCTGATGGAGGGGCACAGAGAGGACGGGCTGTCGGTGATGGGCGGCCGGGCGTAGCTCAGCATGGACGGGCTGTAAAAGGACAGAGGTCCGTGGCCGTGGTTGTACTCGTGGCTACTGTCCGTGTAGGGGGAGGGGATGCAGACGGCGTGGCCGTCCATGCCCAGAGGAGGGCTGTAGACGGTGGGCAGGAGTCCCGGGGAGCTCGGCCTCTCCGAGCCTTTGCTGGAGTCCACCTCCTGCAGCTGAAGCAGCGGTAACGAGTGAGCATCCAGCCCAGGGGAGGAGGCCATGTCAGGGGGAATCGACTGTGTGTGTGTGGACAGTGATGATGACGCTGGTTCCTCTATCACATGTTCTCGCATGGACGAGTCCTGTGGCAGAGGACAAACAATGTTCAAAATATGAAACTTACATTAAAGTAAAGCAACAGTCAGATGACCAGGTCTCACTGAGGATGGGTCAGTGATTGGAGGTAAAATTACATCGGCATGTGAAACTTCAAGTTGACTGAAAAGTGATTTTTATTTCAGTGTAAATCAGATCCTGACCACATTCCAGTCAAAGAAGTCCCATTAGCTGATCAACTAGTGAACCACGAGGAAAAAAAAGGAAAAAAGTAGAAAACAATATCTTGCCAACATCTGGATTCATCAGCAAACACCTGCAAAGCTGATGATATTCATGATGATCAGTTTCATGTAGCTGAGCAACATCTGCTGCTTCTCTCATATGTGGCATCATTTCACTTCAGAATTTTAACATTTGCCTCCCAGTAAACATGGAGGCAACTTTTTATTGCAGCTCAGTTTGAAGAGCTTTTTCCTGAACGACACATCAGAGGTCACACTCCTCTGTCTCCTCGACCAGAGTCCGACACTTGATCGATATTTCACAGAGACAGTGAGGTGATGCTTCCTCTGTAGGAAATCATGGATTTGTCTTTTAGAAGAGACTGGACGTAACCAGACGAGTCCTTTTCATTATTGTTTTGCCTTAATTTCGTCAGCTCCGGGCTCTGGACCAATATTGAGCTGTTGTGACTCAGAGCAGTTCGTTGGGAGTTGACGGGGATCGTCCTGCCGCCGGGGATGTTGCTGTTGTTCAAGGACACTGGAGAAGTCAAATGAAAACACAAGATAAAGGGAGGTTTTCTCTGGGTGACTCAGAGACAGACGGCGAGATGAGATCCTGCACGTATGGACGAGATCTGATGAAGAACATCTGTAGATTTTCTCCCCTGCAGGAACGAATTTACCTGCTTTTATTCTGAAGGAACCAGAAGCTAAATGTATGTGTAGGTTCAAACCTTCTGCCCCTCAAACAGCTGGAGACACTTTGGTTTGAAGCAAGATGCTGATCGATCAAACAGAAACTACAAGACCGCTGCACCTCAGGGACAAAGTTCATTCACACAACAACTACGAACAGCTCCAACTGAACTTCATCTGAATTGTTTCAAATGTTTGCTGATTATTTCAGTGGATTTAGAAACTGAAGCAGAAAAGGAACCAGATCACACTGAGCTGAGTCACGACTTTGCACGACTTTGTGTCTCATTCTTCAGTCCTCTCTTCTTCCTGAATCTCTCTTTTCCAATATCTAACATTCTTGAGTGAAACTACTCAGTCCAAATCCCAATAACAGACATGACCCGTTACTATCATTCACAGAACTTGATGACTCAGGAAGTGTGAAATCTTCCCACAGACTTTGTCACATGCATTTTATTGAGCACAAGCATCATCTGTCTATCAGCTCTCTGAGCGTGTCAAAGGTCAACAGACCGACTCTGTGTTTACGAACAGTGTAAATAAAGTATGTGGGTTTGTTGTACAAAACTGGATTTAAGCTTTCAACAGCTGTGAGGTGACCGACGGAGACGGGACAGGAGACATGGTGCCAAACAGTCGCAAGGCCAATCGAATCAGTCAATATGTGTCGCACATGTCAGGTCAGAGCGGCCTCACGCAAAACAATTCACCTTTACCTGCTCGACACTGGCTGCCAACACAGTCTGTAAACTGATGTCATAACAGGCCTATTTTAAAGTGTTGAAACGAAGCCTTCCTTAACTGTATTTTGCAGTGTCCCACATGTCCTCGTGTCCCAGTCTGAACATGTTCTGTTAGTAACTTCATTCACTACTTGTCGGCCGTCCATCATGTGTTGATGTTAAACATCACAGCTTGTACTGTAAACTCAGGTATCATGGAACTCGGCCCAGTTTCCATTTTGAGGGCAACTTTCTGGAGACTGGAGCAACTTAACGCACCATTAGCTTTGGTCTCTGTGAGGCTGTGTGGTTCGATTTGGCAAGAGGGGGAGGAGGAGGAGGGGGAGGGGGAGGGACGGCCGAGTCTCTTCTGAAGCTCAGTCCAGCGCCTGAACTGGGATGAAGCTAACATCAGATCTGATAACACACATCTGTGTTGACTTCAGTCTCCATGCATGTCATGCTTCTTCCATAATTACACCAGTCCAACAGAAAAGAAAAGAAAAGAAAAGAAAAATACATTTTAAAAGTATTACAATTATTCTTATTCTTATTATGCTATAGAATAAATAAAAAGCCTTTTGTGAGCTGCCTGAAATCTTTCATGGCCTCAAGTGATGTCACTCGAATCAGTGTGATCCAGCTGACCTCCGAAGCTACTGCTACATTAGCCAATATTAGCATAACACACACATGTCCAGCTCAATGTTCAAGTTGCACTCTGGGTAATGTAGGCACCAGCTGCACCATTTTAATTACACACTGTATGTTTTTTAAAAACTGCCTTGTGAGTCTACGATGCTTAAGGTTTAAGCGCCCCCTAGTGGCAGAGCAAGGGGTCAAATTCGATCTCACGGTTTCAAAGAGCACATCCTTTGATTTCATCTACTGATCGACTGGAATTGACTCAACTTCCAACCTGATAATCCTTCAACGACTGTAACGTAGGCGCACGGTTCAAACACCACCAGGACAGAAACTGCTTCCTATGACGACTTAAAGACGACGAACAGTTATTTTAGCAACTTCAAGATGACGGTAGATGCTCTCTGCTGGTTAGACACAGATTGTCCAGTGTGTGGCGCTGTAGCTCAAAAACACAACCAAACCCCTTCATACGATGACCACGCAGGAACTTTCTGCGTCCGACTGTGGATAAAATCCACTGATTCACTCAATGAAAATGTTATTAGGTCCATGAAAACTGAACTGAAAGGACTGAACATAACCAGGTCCAGTTTTACACAACCAGCAGCAGGAGGATGGATTCCTTTACACGCTGGCTGTGCACCAGGAAGTGAGGCTGTTACACTCAAGATGCACAATAATAGAAATCATTACAAAAACTAATTGCCTCCATTCAGGCTGACATTTCATCTGAACGTCGTCTCAGACTTGCCAGAAATAAACACTCACAGTCTAAATTTTCATCCATCACAGCCTGTGACTAATATTCTGTTTGGAAACAAAACTCCAGTTAAACATTTCACGAGTTAAAAAAAACAGCACGGCGAATTAAAAAGTCATGAAAAAGGACTCACCTGCGTCTTCGTTAGGCTCTTACCCATCGGCTGTATAAAGAGCTGTTGTGTCAGGAGCGAGCTGAAGTTTGAGCTTTGGACAGGCTGGTGCTCGTGGCAGCCTTCCATGGTAAACCACCAGGCCAGCCACACAGGGTCAAAGGACGATGTCTTAATGAAACGCTTTGACTCTGATTATTCATTCACATGTTACTCATCTGCTGTTCAAGCCCACAGGTCCACAGCTCTGTCTCACTTTTTTATTTCCACACAATAAAAAACTCACAAACTTTGGCTCAGCTCTTCAGGCTCAAAAGATACATATGAAAACAAAGGAGACGTTTAAACAAAGGGGACGATGACGGAGCGACAGTCTGAAGTTCAATACATTAAAAGTCGACTTTACATCTTTGAAAACAACAGGAGGGAAATTATTCATCGATTGCAACCAGAGATTTTATCAACAGCTGTGAAACAACACTGAGTTCATCTAAAGTTGAGCAACTTTCACCAAATATCTGCTCTGGAAAAACAACAAATGATGCTTCACTTTGATAAGAGAGGAAGAGATAAAACTATATTTAGCATAGTTAGCATAATTAATAAAAAAAGATAACTTAAGGTGAATGTTTTGTTTTGATTATAGATTATTATTGTGCAAAGAAATGATTGAAGAAATGACTGAAGTTAACTGTGAGTGCCTTTTTTCTCCAATCCTGACGTGAAGATAAATCATGATTCAGATGTTTTTTTTTGGTTTGAACTTTTGCAGCAAAGTTCCCCAAAATGTCCAAAATGTCACTGAAAACTTGTCTGGCCTCAGGGAACTGTCTTGGTTAACCTGACAATCAAACTGGTTCAATCAGTGAAGCGAGTGACCGAGTTCATCGACAGCACGTTTCCAGTTAAAGCCTCACCGAGCGATGCCGAGATCACCGACTGTGAAAGGTTTGTATTGTTGGTTGATACGGGAAAAAATTTAACTAACAAGTTAGTCATTATCTCTTTTTGTTATCATCTGTCTCAAATCTCAGGAAGTGAAGCTTCTCATGTCTCACATTTATTTAGAATGAAGCAGAAGAACTTAAGCTTTTTCTGCCTTCAAAGAAAACTGGTGCTGGATGGATGGATGAATTCCAACATGGAGTCCAACATGCAGTGATACACTGGCGTCATGAATGAGCAGCGAAGAAGAAAGCTGGAGCAGCCTGCAGAGTTCAGTCAAAGAGAGAGAGTCCATCCACGCCCCGATCACATGAGCAAATGTGTTTTTATCTCATCACAATGATGTGAAGTGAAGAAAGGACGCAGCTCAGATCTGCCACCTTTGGAAGACAGAAGAAGAAAAGGTCGAAGCGAATATCTTTGTTGGAGCTGCACTTAAAAAAAAACACAAGCCGTCTGTGAGGAGCAGCCAAGGTCACATGATTCTGTTCATGAAGCCTGAGTCAGAAACATGAAAAATCAGGAGCGAGACGCGTGAAACGAGACACAAACATGATGAAAACACAGAGGCCCGTCCATCAGAAACCTGTTTATTTGCTGTGGATAAAGGAGCCTCCTCCTCTCAGAACAAGGCTTCCAGCCAGCAGCACATACCGAAACACAAAGATCCCCATTCCTCCATTCTCACAGCCTCACAAAGCCGACAAGGAGCTGCTGGAGGAGGAGAGGAGGCCGAGCTGAAGAGGAGGACGGATTACATGGGAGCTGGACGGAGCCAGCTCGCCGAGCGGCCAGAGCTCAGTCCACAGGATGATTACTGAACTGTCAGAGCCAGAGCCACCGCCGCCGCCGCTCAGTCACCTGTCAGAGGTCGACTGTAGCACTGTACTCCCAAAAACACTTCCTGAGACGTTCTCACTGTTCTTCAGACAAATCGACATCACGTGGTAAAATATCAGATTCAACCATTATGTTATCAGAATTAATTAAAATTGTTTGATGAATTTTTACACATCAGGTCTAATAAATGAAAATATTTGGCAAGACTGAGGCAAAGAAAAGCTGAAACATTTACCTGATGCAGTCAAGGTTTTATGTTTTTCTCTGTTGTGCATGAAAGTTACCTGAACATATTCAGGTTCAGGACAGTCAGTGGTATAAAATCAGCATCAGTCACTTTGAGCTCTGGGACATTAAAATGGTAGTTTTCACATTTCTGACACTATAGAAAACACACTTCATTAAAATGTCATCATCATTATCGTTAGTGCAGTTTAAGTCCTCAGCCTCTTCTGCATTAATGTGCCATTAATGACAACAGGAAGAAGAGTCGTGGCTAATCGTCCTGTCACATCAGTCAATCACTGAAGATCAATGTAAGAGTGAGACGGATGGAAATGTAAACATGAAAAAGCTGTGTCAGCAGGAAGTGGCTGTAACAGCTATTCGAAGGGAGGGAGTAGTGTTCAAGTGAATGAGCCTGTGTGTGTGTGTGTGTGTGTGTGTGTGTGTGTGTGTGTGTGTGTGTGGGTTCACTTAAGTCCAAATTGGGCACATACACTAGACTCAGGACCAGTTGATTTGGGACAGTCGTGTAACTGGGGACAAAAGTGTGTGTGTGTGTGTGTGTGTGTGTGTGTGTGTGTGTGTGTGTGTGTGTGTGTGTGTGTTGCCAGATGGCAGGAGTGTGTGTGGGGTCATTGCCATGGCCGGTGGATCTGCGCTGCTGTGTGTGATGTAAATGATATAATGACTGATTGACTCGTGTATCAGCTGTTAAGTCAGAAGAAAGTTTGGACAGAAATCCAAAAAGCTCTGTTTGTTCGCAGTCATTTAAAAACAGTGTGAATGGAGTATGAAGGCTCTTTAAAGCAGGAGAGTCTCCTTGAAATGTTGATATGAAAAAAAGCATCGGAGTCAGACTTCTCCGAAACGCAAGCCTCAGAAATCCAGCAGCAGCTTTTAGTGACTAACAAACCTGCAGAGCTCTGAGTCACATCGAGGGGCAGGTGAGAGAGACCGAGCCGTCCACAGACAAAGAGCAGGAGCCGTCCACAGAAATACAAAGAGCAGGAGCCGTCCACAGAAGGACAAAGAGCAGGAGCCGTCCACAGACAAAGAGCAGGAGTCGTCCACAGAAGGACAAAGAGCAGGAGCCGTCCACAGAAGGACAAAGAGCAGGAGCCGTCCACAGACAAAGAGCAGGAGTCATCCACAGAAGGACAAAGAGCAGGAGTCGTCCCCGGCTCAGAGGCACAGAGGTTCAGACTTTCACAGACGTCCAGTCTGAAGAGTCCTCCACCCGGAGACCTGAGTCCTGTCAGCGAGTGATGGACGGTCGACAGGGACCAAAGTCAAGCTCATTTATCAACCTACTATATCATGAACTATATATACAAACACTGGATACGAGTATAAGACAATATGTTTTCTTCAGATTCTCAACTATAACAAATGTCAATGCAGAACAATATTAGATCATTTATCAGTCATGAAGATGCACAAATTTCAAACACATGTCTTCATCCAGAACCCGACACTCGCTTCACTATTACGTGTGGCTTTGGGAAACACAGAAGCAACACGACAGGAAACATCTGCAGCTGCTGACGACTCAAACACAGGTCCCTGTTTGTCTCTTTGATTTTCAGTCAAACCCTGGGGGCGAGGACGGTGGAGACCTGAACCGCCCGGCTGTGGGCGGAGCTCTGAGGTTTATGTAGAACCACACTGACCTGCAGGTGCCTCCTGGACCAAACACAGCCTTCAACACACAGTCATCAACCGGAGCTGTCCACAACCGTCACGTTTAACATAAATCAAGTGACCTCAAAACTCATCCGACAATCGCACCATCAGCAGCTCAGCAGTGTTTTCACAGTCAGCAGAGATTCTGTCCTTTCAATGCAACACGTTGAGTTATATTTAGACATGAGGTCACAGGAACCTTTGTTTCCACAAAACGAACTAAAACTGCTTTTGTTTACTTTCAGTTTCTCATCTTTCAGGGTTTTCGACAACAGGCTGGACACATTTCCAACGTTAGCGAAGCCTCGAAGAAAGAGGTTTGGAAACGGTTTCAGTTTTCTTCTGGTCATTTTCAGCCGTTAACGCAGCAGGAAACGTGGATCATCGCGTCGTGCTCACGGTGTCGGTCTGAGACGGTCAGCATCTCTTTTTTCATGTGGACTCATTTTCAGTCTTTCAGTTACAGCAGATCACTGAGAAAACACCGACAAGTTCACTGAAGTTGCACGAGACAGTTGAACATGGAGTTAGATCTGAGGAACAGCTGAGTGCACACGAGAAGAATTGAGCTTTTTCCTGGTTTGCATTAAGCCTCACAAAGTCCAGACCACACATGCAAAATGAGTGGACTGCTCCTTTAAAGTGACAGCAGGAAGCAGCTGTGAGCATCAGCTGTGCAGCTTCATGTGCTGAAGCTTCCAGAGCTTCACGTCACATCAGTTTCCTGCTCTGACGTCTGGAAGCTCTTCAGGAGGTTTTCAGGTCTCTGTTGACGTCACAAACCAAGTTAAAGCTCCAGAGATCAAACAAACCATTCAGCAACAGTAACGCACTTCGACCGAGGCTCGACAGCCTCCTCTCACTGCGACGATCGATCAATGGGTCGATCGAAAGAAAATGAACCTGATGATCGATTAATCGCTTCAGTCATTTCATTCAGTCAAGTCAAACATTTGCTGCTTTTCAGTTGTGACAGAAAACTGAGGTCAAACTGGGGCCTTTGGTCGGACAAAAGAAGCAACTGGAAGACTTTGGGATGATGATGATGATGATGATGAAGATGATGATGATGAAGACGATGATGATGATGATGATGATGAAGATGATGAAGATGATGAAGATGAAGATGATGATGAAGATGATGATGAAGACGATGATGATGATGAAGATGATGATGATGATGATGAAGATGATGATGATGATGAAGATGATGATGATGATGAAGACGATGATGAAGATGACGAAGATGATGATGATGATGATGATGATGAAGCCTGAAGGATCAGTCAGTTAACCGTGAATGAAAACCAGGACTGTGACACACGGAGGAGCCACACGTGCAGCCACCGCTCCTCCAGCTCCAGTGTTTTAGTTACACTCTGTCCTCGGTATCTCGGGCGATGGACGACCTGTGGACGTGGGGGGGTGGGGGGAGCTATCAGGAACGACTGAGCGGCGTGACCTTGGCGAGTTTTCGGCGCCGGCCGGTGGAATGCTTTTGGACGTGGGCGAGACCCCGGAGAACAGACGGGGACGAACTGCGAGTTCTTATTTCTGGTAACGGCAGGACTTCCCTCCATCCTCCCCTCCACACACACACACACACACACACACACACACACACACACACACACACACACACACACTCTGACTCCTCCGCAGCTCAGTTATTCTCGAGTGGAAGAGGAATCTGATATTTACAGTAGGAGGCAGATGATTGTTGACTGAAGGCTGGTTTCCTCTGTGGATCCTGAAGAGCAGCAGTGATAGTCACTTTTGTTGATGCGATAAAACAATCACCAGCGGCGTCAAGAGATTAAAGCGTAAACCAAGCGTCCCTTAAATAAAACTACAGTAATATTGAAATAAACTAAAATCCAGTGGTGGCAGGAATAAACGTGAACTGAAAATGAGTTTTTGTGAAGAAAGATCTGATTGTGTTGATTCACGTCTGCTGTTTTTGTGGTTTGCAAACTTTTTCCTATCCTTCACCCAGATCAGCCTTTATCACAAACCAGATGTTAGAAGATGTCAGATATGACAGAAATCAGGTGACTTTGACTCGGTCTGACTCCACGCTGGGACTCACGGCTTTGGACTTGGAAGATGCAGCCACACAAAGGAAGGAGGGGCCGTCCGTCCATGTGTCTCTGTTGGCTCCATCAGTGAAGACAGACTCTGACTTTATGACTTTACTTTCCTTTTTTTTAAAAAGTGCAATGTGAAATGCTCAGCAAACATTTCAACATCTGCATCTCCACAACAGCTGCTGAGGAGAGAGCTGTGGGACGACCACGACATGGACTCAGCGGTGAGACTGATCGGTGACATTATCATCCTCTGTGGTCTCTCATGTTCTGTTTTTACTCCATAAATACAAACAGAAAACCTTATCTATCTTATCTCATTATTTCTGCTCATGTTGCTACAAGTTTTATCATTTAATTCCTAAGAGTTAATTACAAAATGCAAATGAATGGACTTGCTTTTCAGTTCTGTGAAACATTAGTTCACGCACATTTAACCTTTAACCCAGTTTACAGTCGAGCTGCTGCTAAAATCACATGAATTCAGTATTAAAGTGCTGGAGCTGCAAAGTTTTCTGAGAAGCTGGAAAAATTAAAAACCACTGTCTGAGCAGCTGAGGAGTAAAAAGCAGAGCAGAGCTTCACCTGTGTGCTGTCACCTGAGCTCGAACAGCTGATCTGAAAACAAACAGCTCTGAGACGAACCTGTCGGGAGCAGCTGGAGTTTGATCCGCTGTCACAAAACAGCAGAAGAAGAGAGAAAATCCGGAGGCGGAGATCACATCCCGGCGGATTATTCCTCACACGGCTCCTTCATTCCCGTCGTGACGTGAACCTCGCTTCCCTTCAGACCCTCTCCAGACCTCAAAGTGCGGGTTTAAGGTTTGGCTGAGCCGGAGACGTCAGCGTCTCCGCCCCTCTGGAGAGCTGCCCGGCGGCGGCGGCGCGCGCAGGGGGAGGCTCCCAAACTCACACATTCACACGCGCTGTTAACAATGAAAAGCTGCATGTTCACGTTTCTTTATGAGCTGTTTTTAATCATAATGACAGTAATAATAATAATAATAATAATAATAATAATGATAATTATGATAATAATGAAAACAAACCTGCTGCTGTGAGTCCAGACTTCAGGCCTGTCGTTTCCCTTCATCAGCTCAAAGTTAATGATTAAAAGAGAGGGAGCAGAATAGGAACAACATGAAAGGTCCTGCAGGGACAAACTGTCTCCACCAGGACAAATTTATGTCCCGGTCAAACCGAAGCCAACATGGAACAAAGACACGTGACAGGTGAATGAAAAGCTGCAGGTTCTGTTCTGTTCTGAAGCTGCAGCTCAGAGAAACATCAGCAGGACATTGACCTGCTGACCCCAGCTGTGTTTATGTACTGGTTGTATTAGTACAGTTTTAATTAGTAAACTGCTCCTTAGACTGTGTCCACACCCATATCTAATGTCTCAATGTCAAACACAAGTGAAGACAAACTCTGACTCTACAACCCAAAACTTTCCTTTTCCTCAAAAACAGTTGTAATATTCTAATGTAATATTCACAGATAAACTCTGTGTTTTAAGGTGAAATAGGAGAGAAGTGTTTCAGCTTCAGTGACCTGCTGACCCCTGTTTCTCCCACTGACCGGGTTTGACTCGAGGCTCAGGAGCTAAACATTGAGGTGTTGTTTTAAGGCCTTTTGTGGTTTAGTAGCTGCCAATATACAAATAATAATAAAATACAAATTAACAGTTAATTCCTAGAAGACAGTCTGGGGGGCCCCTCACAGTCTGGGGGCCTCAGAGCAGTCTCTTGTTGTGCCTATCCAGCCTTGTTTATGATGTGTGTATGAACTTTGCTGCCTGTGTTTATCACTGACACATGCTGCATATTTTAATACTTCATGTCTGTAATCACTTGAAGCCTGACATGAAGTTTTACTGCTGTTGTTTTGTGTATTATTACCAGTAAGACCACAGTATTCGTCTTCACTGAGACTGAGAATCTCACTCTCATGTGTCTCTTTTATTCTGATATTGACATAATGAAACGGGCTCAGAAGTCCTTGAATCATATTTAGTTTCATTCAAATGTTATGCTGCATTCCAGGGACATGGGACATTTCAGTCTCCTGCTTTCACATCCACTTTGTTCTATACTTCAGTTCTTAAATGCCCTGAAGAGTCTGAGGAAGCTCTTCAGCATGAACTGTACCTGTTGGAATTTAGCCGCCTTTGCAT
Organism: Centropyge bicolor; assembly: GCA_037975185.1. Classification (NCBI taxonomy): domain Eukaryota; kingdom Metazoa; phylum Chordata; class Actinopteri; family Pomacanthidae; genus Centropyge; species Centropyge bicolor. The sequence continues at coordinate 2,599 of JBBMOC010000840.1, read as the reverse complement.
TGATTTCATTCTGCGGCCGTTCCTGAGTTTGCAGTTCCCGGCGCTATTGAACTGTCCTGCAGGTGTTAGCGTGTCCACTTCCTCCTTCTCCAGCCACCTGCAGACGGACAGGTGCCAAAGCAAAGACGTGCTGACGTCACAGGAGGCGTGGCCAGAGGTGTGGATCACAGCAGCAGGCGTGGCTTTGTGGTGACTGATTCCTCAACAGAACTGAGACGTTAAAGAGATTTAATGTCACATCCAAAGAACACTGGGACAGATTTCAGGTCAAATATGAGGAGGGACATGTGAGAGACAAAGGGACCCGTCCAATCAGGTGGTTAGACAGAGATAAAGAGATTTGTTTGTCATGTTTAATTAAAAAAAATCAGGGCAGATGATGAGTTTCACAAAAGCTTGACTTTCTTGAAATTTGGGTGAAGTGACCCTTTAAATATGTGACAGATCAGATGGATGTTTGTGTGGATTTTAAAACTGTGTTAAAGTTCTTTCGTTCAGTCTCATCAACATTGGAACTTTTTTCTTGCTCTGTCTGTCTGGAGTTTTAACGGTTTCAAGATTTTTTTAACCACTTTAAAAACAGTTCCATCTCGTTCCCCCAACAGAGCTTCTATAGCAGATTCATTTGTGACTCAAATACTTGATTTATCAACTAATTCAATCATCATTATTTTCTTTGTGTTTGTGTCAGGTGAGATTGGATCAAAGCTTCGCTCTGATGTGGCTGCAGCTGCTTCTCTCTGCAGGACTGAAGCTCCTGATTGATATTCCCTGAACTCCTCTCAGCTCACCTGTGACTGAGATCGTCCTGCTTTATTTCTCCTGCGGTGACCTCGTCTCCGTCCTCCGTGTTTCATCCTCTCCATCGCCGACGTGAGGCCGAGGTGAGCGGCAGGTTCACGGCCGTGCAGTCACATCTCTCACAGCTGAAATGAGATCAGTTAACTGGGCTGAATCACAGGTTTAAAATAGTTTCCGAGGCTTGAGAAAGGGTCAGAGGTCGCACTGATGTCGACCTGATGCAGAGAGTCTGTCGATGTAGCTACAAATTAACAGATGGGTCATTCTAGAATTGGACGACATTTTGGCTTCCAAATTCTTGAAAAATAAACCTTCACTTCTGCTACATATTCATCAATAATAGGTCATAAACTATCAAAAGCTTGATTAGCTCAGCTTACAGATAAATAGTACAATTTTTCTCACATGATTTATTTGGTCATATCACAGTAACAGGGTTGCAAATCCATCCTAATGTTAGCTTTCTCTCAGGAGTAGAAGCTAGCTGCTTAGCTAGCTGTTACTGCTGAGGAAGAGGACAAACTTACCTATGAAAATATGTAAAGAATTTTTTTTAAAATGGTCTTATTCTGATTATAGGCATAACAGGGTTGCATGAGGTAGAGTGAGACATTCAATCAAGGCTAACTATGTTATAAAAATATGAAAAATAGAAGAGAGGACATAACTTTGCTGAAAACTGTTTGATGATGTCAAGTCCAGCATATCATGTGATTCACTGCTTTCTTCTTCTTCTACCATGCTAAAAAGGTTATGGTAACAGGGTTGCGTCCATGTTGGGGGACACATGTTCCATGAATAATAATTATTATTTGAAATATTATGTTTATTAAAACAAATGTTCCCACAGCTACAAGAGACAACAATGAAACAAATAATACCAAAAAAATGAAATTTAAATTTCATTTTAACTGTTTTATTTGAAATTCAATTTGGTCATTAGGGGGAAGGGACAAGAGAAAAATGGCATTTTAGGGGGTACTCCAGACTTATTTGGTATTTTTAAAACTATTTTCAAGCATTCTTTTCTTTTAGTTTTAATTTGCTCTCAGGACAAGTAAATGTACTCAGAAACTGCATGTTTTATTATTTTGTATGTGGACTACTCAAAATTTGATGGGTGGGACGTAAAATGTCCTCCAATTCTGGAATGACCCTGATACAATCATTCACAAACAGTTCTCTGAAGTTGTTCATGTGTTCATCTCCTTCATCCAGTCATGTGTTCACAAAGTGTTGAACCTCTCTCCATCCTCGCTTGTGAACGACTGAGTCTTTCCAGGATGAAGCTTTCATACCCAATCATGATCCTCTCACCTGTTACCAATGAACCTGTTTACCTGTGGAAGGATCCAAACAGGTGTTGTCAATAGCAAGTGTTGATCTAAAGCATAGACTGTATAAAATATGAACGTAGTGTCCGTGACGTCACCCATAGGTTTCTGAAGAGCAAAAATGAAGCAAATCGTAGTGCGTAGCCATCTTGGTAGCCTACCTCCGGTTACTCCAAATATGGACAAAGAGGTGGAGCGAGGGCGGAGCTGAGGCGGGTCCTATGGGCCGGCTGAATGAACGCTATTGGCTGAAAAAAGCCGCTTTATTGGAAATAATCAAACTAGCTACGGCTAACCAGCTAGGTTAAATGCTAAATATCGTTGCTAGCCGGCTAACCCCACGACGATCTCTTTCCCAAACTCTAGTTGTCAATCAAAGTGGCGCCACTTAGATTGACAGCTATGAATTGTGCATAATGATGTATGCTGTATATTTTAAACGAACGCCTTATAAAAAAATTCCC
>JBBMOC010000839.1:0-18638 GCA_037975185.1 Centropyge bicolor | reverse complement strand
AGATTATTTTCTGGTGTCAGCAGAATTTCTTTCTAATATCAGGGGCTGCTGTTATAACAGTATAGTGATATCTGACCATGCAGCTGTATCACTGGTCTTCACAGAGCCAAAGCTAATACGCCATTCCCTTAGATGGAGATTTCAATCAAAATAGCTGCAGGATTCAAAATTTTTGCAATTTCTGGGGGAACAAATCAATATTTATTTTGAAATTAACACATCCCAAACTACGGCCATAATTAAATGGGAAGCCTTTAAGGCATTTATTAGAGGTCAAATTATAAGCTATACAAGTAAAAGAAATAGAGACTCGCAGGATACAAAATGAGAACTTTGGAATCCCAAATTAAAGTACTTGAAACTAGGATCTACCAAAAAGGACAGGATAAACAGGACATTGCTAAACAATTGTTACTACTTAGAACTCAATACAACGAATTGACATCTGATAAGGCTACAGCAAATTTAATGAAACTTAAACAGCCATTCTATGAACAAGGAGAGAAACCTGGTAGACTACTGGCATGGCGTATTAAGCAACAACAAACAGAAAGGGCAATCACTAAGATTGAGGACGCAAATGGGAATGTTATTGTTGATCCGACAGAAATTAACAAAACCTTTAAAAATTTCTACGAAAATCTTTATGAATCGGAAATTACTGACAACATTGACATTCAAACTGAGTTCCGAGATAAATTAAAAATTCCTAAAATTTCCGAGGAAAGCAAAACAAGTTTGGATAAACAATTAACTTTAAACGAAATATCAGAAGCTATAGGAGCATTGAAAGGTGGGAAAACAGCTGGACCAGACGGTCTGCCAATTGACTTATACAAACATTTTAAAGACAAACGGATAACGCCTCTATATGAGATGTATTTGGAATGTTATATTAATGGTTGTTTACCTGCTTCAATGAGAGAAGCCATGATTATTTTGCTTCCAAAACCAGGCAAACCCAACACCAGATGTGAAAACATGCGCCCTATAAGCCTGATAAATACAGACACCAAAATTCTCAGCAAAATTTCGGCAAAGAGGCTGGAGGGGGTATTGCCTAATATAGTAGGGGATGACCAAAATGGGTTTATAAAGGGTAGACAGGGATTTCACAACGTAAGACGGGTCCTCAATATTTTATATAATCAAAAAGAAGAAAGGGATACAGCTTTTCTCTCGCTCGATGCGGAGAAAGCCTTCGATAGAGTTGAATGGACTTACTTATTTGAGGTTATAGTACGATTTGGCTTTGGAAATACATTTTTCAATTGGATAAGACTACTTCATCTCAACCCTATAGCACAAGTAATGACAAATGAAGTAGTATCGAAGCCCTTTAACATAACAAGAGGATGCCCTCAAGGCTCACCTTTATCCCCACTTTTGTTTATTTTGGCTATAGAGCCGCTTGCAAATGCAATAGGAACTAACAAACACATACAGGGGATTAAAATAGGCAATAATGACCACAAAATAGCTCCATTTGCAGACAACGTAATTTTATTTTTAAAATGCTTAGGCACCTCCATACCGGCATTGTTAGAGCTGATCAATACATTTAGTAAAATCTCTGGTTATAAATTGAACGCTTCTAAATCGTCACTCATGCTGCTTAATGAAAGTGATAGTCAAAACCCTGATCACCATACATCTACATTCAAGGTCTCAAATAATTTTACTTATCTAGGCATTAAAATAGTACCCCAATTAGAAAATATAGCACCTATAAACTACAAAGCTATAGTAGATTCAACATTTAAATCTGTAGAAAGATGGATGTCTTTGCCTATTTCCCTCATAGGAAGAATAAATATATTCAAAATGAGCATATTGCCTAAATTTATCTATCTTTTCCAAAATATCCCTATGACACCACCAGAAGAAATGTTTACAAAAATGTCATCCCTCCTTACTAAATTTTTATGGAATAAGAAAAACCCTAGAATTCGCTTATCAATGTTATATCTCCCATTCGATACAGGGGGGTTGAAATGCCCTAACCTCTATTGGTACTATCTGGCAGCACAACTAAGAACTATAATGTTCTACTTTTCTACCAAAAATATTCCAGCATGGGCTGAGATAGAGTCATACTCTGCCCAACTTCCACTACATCTATATCTATATTCATCTGGACGAAAAAATTTGAGAGAAGTAACAGCTAACCCTATATTACTTAACATGGTCAATATATGGTACGAGATAAAGAAGCATATGGGTATATCTGATTCCTTGTCACGATTCAATCCTATTTGGGGTAACACTCAATTTAAACCAGGTAAACGTGATGCAGGATTTCACCTATGGGCGACTAAAGGCCTAAAAGAAATATCTGATATCTATAAAGAAGATGTTCTAATGACTTTCGAGGAAATTTCTTTAGTATATAACATTACAAGGAAACATTTCTTTAAATACCTGCAACTGAGAAGCTTTATATCTTCTATGCAAAACCAATCCTTGAAAATTCCTGAACTCTCATCCTTGGAAGATATAATTACTAAGAATTGCAACAGCAAGGGACTGATTTCATTAATGTACAATTGGCTTGCATCTGGATCTAAGGAAACCTCATTAGATAAGTTGGAAACATGGAGAGCAAATTTAAACGAGGAAATCTCAAAGGACGACTGGAACTTAGCCTGTAAGGAGGCTCAGACACAAACAACTAGTACTAATTTGAAATTACTACAGTATAACTGGTTAATGCAGACTTATATAACCCCAGTAAAGATGAATAAATTTAATAGTAATGTACCTGACACATGTTATAGATGTGGGGAAGGTAAGGGAACATTCATACACTGTGTTTGGGAATGTGAAAAAATTAAGAAATTTTGGAGGGAGATGTTAAACCAGGTCATGTTTATTTTATCTGTAAATATTCCAGTTGATTCTAAGATGGTACTGTTACATTTATATCCATCAGATCTCAATCTGAGACACAAACAGCATACATTCATCAATTTTGCTATATTGCAAGCAAAGCGAACGATAGCTTTTACCTGGAAGAAAAATTCTGCACCTACAATTGCTGCTTGGATAAAGAACATGGCACAATGTATGTCAATGGAGAGAACAACATTTATTTTAAAAAATAAATTGGGAGTGTATGAGGATATCTGGAAACCATTCAGTGATTTAATAAAAAAATGACGTCATAAAACAACTACTACAGGAGGGAAACTCAGAAAAAGATACATAAGATACACGGTGATACAAGGGTGAAACCCTAAACTGTGACGGTACAGAATTACTGTCATTTGTTTATTAATATGTGGTGTACTTTTTCTGTCTATTATTATTATTACTGTGTTTTATTTTATGTTTTAATTAATCTGTAAATTGTAAACAAATTATTGAATTATGTATAACTTGTGTATTTATTTTTTTTTACTCTTATTTATTTTGTTTATTTATTTATTTTTTTTACACTGGCATGTGCAGTATACGTAGTGCAACTCCCAACAAAAGGGAGAGGTTGAGAGAGAAGGAATTTGTTCCGGTGGGGTTGGAGGGAGGGGGGTATATCTTAAAGTAGAGAAAAAAAATTTAAACTGTGTTTTGTTATTGTAAATCTGCTGCTTTGTTACTGAAAAATCTAATAAAGACATTGTGAAAAAAAAAAAGAAAACCATATGCAGAGATCCTGACTCAGACTTATGATCAACAACTAAACTACTCAGACGATGACCACAGCACCTCTTATAATCATTTAGAACATGATCATAACCTATATGACAGTGACAGCATTTCTGAATGCTCCTCTGTGTCTGACTACATGGAGCGTTACAGCCCTGAGCCACAAGTTAGGAAAAACTTAAAGCACAAGAGCTCCAGAGTTCGCACCTCACGGTCATAGATCACACAGTTCACCCCTGTACTGACAGTTAAGTAATCAGCAGATACTTTCCTTGCAGTTACATAGGGAAACTTTCAAGAAAGTTTTCAAGTTTGGTCACAGACAGAACTTTGTTTCATTTTTTAATACATCATTGTTGCATAATTGGATGCCTACTTGCAAGATTTTTGCTGTTAGAGCTTACTGTAATTGTTATAAAATCAATATTAATCAACTGCAGAGACAATTGTGTGATATAGATACAATTGTATTGTCTTACATTTACAACTGGCCCTTTGAGGGCAAACTTAACACTGACGTGGCTCATGATCAAACTGAGTTTGACTCCCCTGCTCTAGGGCAACTGACAGCTGAGGCAGCCATCTTTAAAAAACAGCGCCATAAGGCACTAGCGAATCGGCGCTGCCCAGCGCACCAAGGGGTGGTTATGAGAGCGTGGACAGGCCGGCTGTTACAAGAGACATCTATTCCTCCAAATAAAATTAAAAACAACCTGATCTAGCATTTTGTAAATTGCAGTGGGCATTTCCAGAGACAGGGACACATATACAGATCTAGATATACCTTCAGCTTTGGCAAGGAGAACTCTGCCACTCAGTGACAGGTCTCTCATCAACCACATATTAAACCTATTGGCTATTTGTTGTGTTATTGGGTTAAAATTTAAGTTGCAGGTTTTTATCACCAACCACATCTAAGTGACTGTTTTTTACCAGGATACCATTCAAGTTTGACAGATCACTTTCTTTGATTGGCAATAGCACTAGATTTGTTTAATTCATTCTTAGACCTGATACAGCAGATGATTCATTAATACAGCTGATTACTGTGCTTACTTCATATTTATCCTTTTAAAATAGTGTTGTATCATCCATGACCTCCACTGTAACCCTTTAAGCCCTAAGGTATATTTCAGGCCTCTGCTTGAAAATTACATACCCATAATAAAATGAGTGTATCTCAGCAACCACAAGGTCTATTTGAATAATTCTTGTGTCATAATAAAGGGAACACTTGTAAGTTTTGTTCAGATGTGTAAAAATCAGTATATATGTTACTGGTTAAGAGTAAATGAAGATGGCACACAGCACAAATGAAAAATTTGTTTACTGTCACTGTAGAAAATCATCCAAGTCCTCTCTCTACCTGTTTCCCTCTACCTGTATGGTCACTCCCCAGCCACTCCTACCTGCCTTTCCCTTCCTGTACAGGTGGCACCCAGAGGCTATATAGCAATCAGGCCACATGTGGCCATCCCGTTTGTCCTCTGGAGAACAAAAGAGCATGTGGATGCCACAGCCTTCCTTGAAATGTTTGAACAGAGTACCTGACATGTGATTTGCTTTGATCTGAATACGATATGAAAAATCATTTAAAATAACTTTAGTTGATAATAATTCAGTCTTTAGTGGTGATGTTTATTTGTTGATTATTAGGTTTATGGTGTTTATATTTGAAGTTAAATGACCTTTTGGATTATTAATTTTATGAATTAATTATGGAATTAGGAAATTATGTCTAGTTAATATTCTTATGCTTTTTCTTTGCTATCAAATGAAACCAGTTTAACAACCTTATAATAAAGGATTCAAGTGGAAACCTCCTATGTGCTCATCTGTCCTAACTGACACACCACTGAGTTGAAATAAGTCCTTAAACCACAGCATCCTAAATCCTAAATATTCTTCAGTCACATTATGGCAAATATGGCCAAATTCACTGTGCCATGTGAAACAAAGGCATGTCAGTGAGGAAATGAGGTTTGATCACGTGAAACATACACATGCAAATACAGTGGGGTTTTTTCTTGAGCAAGGGAACAAGTTATCCACAGAGAGTCTGCAGTGCAGGTGTTGTTCAAGAAAACAGAGTTCACAGGAGTTTTTTATAATGCCAGATAAGCAGAAGCTTGCATTCTCCCTGGCAAATGATTCATAGTTAGACAGCATACAGAACAGAAGACAAGTCAGATGACCTTAACAGAAGAACAGGATGCCCTGTCCTTTTCCAGTATTCACAGCCTCTGTCGCCATAAGACAATTGGACAAACTGTTAAACATCTCACACTGACATATCACAGGGTGATCATTTGGTCATGAACATACAGGATAAGTGTATAAATTCCTATCCTTTATGCTCATAATCTTGTGATTTATCTTATGTTCATGACCAACATTATATAAGGTACACATGTATTTAATGTGCAATTTTCCAAATGCTGTTTATTTACTTGTATGTGAATGTACAAAGCTTTGAATTTCATGTCAATATCACGTAATTACTGAACAGAAATACAGCTTGCCATAGCTATTAAAATACTGCTACTACTACCACTACTACTACTACTAATAATAATCATAATAATAATTGTTGGGGGCTACCCGGTTTTCACCGGGTACTTCCTCCCACAGTCCAAAAACATGCTGAGGTTAATTGACTACCCTGTGACTGTGAGTGTGAGTGCTTGTTTGTCTATGTGTGCCCTGCGACACACTGTCCTGGCGACCTGTCCAGGGTGTCCCCTGCCTTCGCCCGAAGTCGGCTGGGATAGGCTCCAGCCCGCCCCGCGACCCTGCAAAGGAGTAAGCGGTAGATAATGGATGGATGGATAATTGGATGGATAACAGTTCTGCTGTTTGTCCACGGGGTGGAGCTCTACAGTAGAAGCGCAGGTCATGTAGGTGAGGTGCAGGTGATGAGCAGCAGGTGTGTGAACCGGGACAGGCAGACAGTCTTTCCACTGTGTGTGTGTCTGAACTGAACCTGTTGAATGGAAACTGTTCTGTGTCTGAACTGGACCTGTTGAACGGAAACTGTTCTGTGTCTGAACTGGACCTGTTGAATGGAAACTCGCCTGAGTGGAATGATGGACTTGTAACGTGTGAAGGTGAAAATCAATGGGTCCCCGCTCTCCCCAGCGTGTTGGACATTGGTTTCTCCCCGTCCGCCCTCAGCGGCTCTAAATGTACGAGTTTTTACTGAAAGACTCCACATTGAAGTGGAAACACTGTCCTGAAGGAACTCGCCGTTCGAGGGAACAGCTGATCGGTTTGACGTCATCGCTGGATTTCTGTGTCTCGAGACGGATCATTTGGACAATGTTGGACCATCAGGACAGGGACAACAGACGGAACAGAGACACCGGACACCACCGGGACTCTCTGCCGACCGACACGTGACCGGAGCGGAGGTATGTGAGCGCTGCCATCTACGGCCATTTAAACCTGTGTGCACACGTTAGGACAAACATCCGGTGCTCTGGTGCTGGTGCTGGGTGTTAAATCACCGGCGGACTGGTCTGAGTGTGTTCGGTGTTTGAGTGTTTCTGATCGTGTTTCATAATGGATTCTGACAAAGGGATCTGTAGCAGCCCTTGGCAATCAATAATGACAGCAGAGAGTCTCCACAAGGGGTGCAGTTATTTTAATAGGTCATCCCTCTCAAGCTGTGAAACTATAAGTAAAATAAAACAAAAGTATAAACACAAAGGTCAGTGTATCAAAAACACCAGTGCAAATAAATTCTTTAATTTTACAGCGTAAAATTTACAAGTGCATACACAAAGCATTAGCGCATTCAAACTCGAAATACGCAGGTACACAATCAAAGAAAAATATTATAGATGCTCCTCAAATTAACACAAACATAAACCAAAAGATACTACCGTGTGCTAAAGTAGCAATAGCATTTGTAAGAACAACAACAGTGTATCAAACAATTTGAGCTGACGTACCTCGCTCCGCTCACCAAGGGTGCAAAACATTTCAAACATATAGTGTCTTCTCTTGTACTTCAACACAGCTCTTCGGTCAACCAATACTTCACAATGATGCACTATACAAGCAAAACAAGCATTCACAAACAGTGTGCATTAGTCATATCATATACAACAATAAAATTAAAGCAACCGATCACAAGAATTCAAACAGACCGCGCTAATCCGTACGTGAGGCGTGCCAGCGAGACCGCGTGGAGCATTACCTTTTATTTACTATACGAGTTCCAGGGCGCACACCTTTGACCCGGTCACGTGAGTGACTGACCGCACATGACTGGCAGATTGGCTGCCAGTTACTGTCATATCTAAGAAAAAACGTTAAGCTACTTTTTTCAGTTATGTCTTGTCTCATGTTGTCCTGTCTCTTCCTGTTTTATTGTGGTAACTGTTTCCCTTCTCGTTTCAGGTTACTTGCCCTTCCTTCTGTGTTTCCCACTGGTGTGATTGTCTGCCCCGCCCTGATTGTTTCCACCTGATCCCCTACCTTGTGTATTTAATGTCGGCGTCTTCCCCTGTCCTGTGCCAGTTTGTCGTGTCTGCCGTGTCCGTCAACTAGTGCCTTGTATCCATGTGTCTCTTATCTAGTTCACCAGCCTTTGCTACCACGTTGTATTGTTCTTTTTCTGCCTCGTTTTTCCTCAGCATTCCTAGAGCGATTTTTAGTTCATTACTTTGTTTGTTTGATTCCCGTTTTCCTCAGCAGAGTGATTGTTCGTTTCTTCACGTTTTTGACTGACCTCGTTGGAGTGATTTTGAGTTCTGCACTTTGTTTAATAAAGACTTTTATTTTGAACTTTTTGCATCCGTGTCCTGTTTTTGGGTTCAAATCCTGACTGAGCCTTGTCAGTTACAGGGTCAATCAAGGTAATGATGTTGATAATGGGTGCGCGGCCTGCGGTGACACTGAAACGCCATTGGTCACTAAACGTCCCATCAAGTTAACACAGAAAGCACTGATTGATAAATTGGAAACGTTGCAAAAAAACAAGAGAATCCAAACTAACTACAGCCTCTAATCTAAAAGGGACAAGTGAAGAGTCAATGGGACAGAGAAGATGAAGCTGTGCTTGGATCAATACAAGCCTCCTGCAGAGAAGGAGAAACATGAACTATGGTTCAAAACTAAACTCCTGAGTGTAAATGAATTTACTGTGAAAAGGTGGTTGTTGAACGCAGACCTTCCCAAACCTACTGACAATTCTGACGATGAGGTTTGTGATGAAACTGAGGTGAAACCGAGTGACAGCATTTCCAACATGGAAACAAATGTGTCTGGTAAAAAATCAAGTGGGAATAGTCACAGCAGCTCCAGCTCTGGTGAATCCTCCTTTTGTTTGTAATGACAAATCCGTTGTTTCTTTTGTAGTACTTTTTGTTTGCACTGCCTTTTTATGTAGTTTCTGTTCCCAGATCTCAGTCTAGCATTTCAGTTGATTTGTGTATTTGTGTTAGGCGTGTTTTCATTTCTTTGTATATGTAACCGACGGCGTTGTTGCTTGCATGGAGGTTTTCTGACTGAGATGTAAGCACAGGCGCCACAGCCACACACTGCTCTCAGCTCGGCCCTCGTCCACCACTGGTCTGGCACCTGACATATAAAACACAATATAATGCCAGCGCAACCACAAGAACAGGGCTGAGACCACCAGCTCAGGAAAGTTTCATTTGCTGAGGTGGGGCTGTGACCAGCTTAAGAGCTCTGTGGCTGCGCGGCTCCAACCACCAGGTGGCACCAAACGGCACATATAACATACATTTTAGTGAAATTCAAACAGGCATATTTTTGACTCTGTTACATATATATACTTTTTTTAGTTTATTTTGGTGAAGTAAAGGAGTGTTGAAGTGGCTTGAGTGTTGACCAGAACAAAGAGATCAGAACACGTCAGTCCGGTTCTAAAGTCTTTACACTGGCTCCCAGTTAGCTATAGAATAGAATTTAAAGTTCTGTTAGTGGTTTATAAATCACTGAATGGCCTAACTCCAGAATACATTAATGACATTGTAAGCGCCATTTATCAATTAGTACATTTGTTTACTATTAATTTGCATTTATTGTTGAGCACAGTGAGAGAATATTTAAATTTAAAGGTCAGAGAATATTATTGAATGTTTTATGTGACTTTTTATTGTTTGACCTCTGAACTTTATTTTGTCATCCTGTGCATTTCCATTGAATAATATCAAATTGTCAGGAAATTAAATCTTACTGTCAAAGGGTTCTGTTCAGAAAATAAATGAGTAATGGCGGAGCAACACGGTTGTTTTACCGTTGGCGTTGCCACCGAGCTGACTCAACGCGTAAAACGGGCTCCTGTCGTCTATGCCATTCTTAGATGTGGTTATATGTAGAAGTAAGTAGACATTAAGAAGAAAGAAACACGAAGACTGAAGATAGCCACTACAGACATGTTAATGGAATATAAACCCAATAGGGCTCTGAAGTCTATGGACGCAGGTCAGATAGTCGAGCCCAGAGTTCAAACCAAACATGGTGAAGCAACATTTAGCTGTTATGCTGCACACACATGGAACAAACTACCAAGGGAACTGAGGTCAGCACCAAATGTTCAAAATTTCAAATCTAGGTTAAAAACTTTTTTTCCCCTTGTGCTTATGGGTGAGGTCTTTTAAAGAATTGACATTTTAATGTTTTATCTGCACTGTTTGTTCTGTTAATTTTAATGCAAGCTAATTTTTATACTGCACTTATATTTTCTAGTTTTTTGTTTTCTTTCATTCTCTCTATTTTTCTATACTTTGTTTTTATTCCATTCATAATATTATTCGGGTTAATTGCGGGTTTTATTGTATTTTAAATTGTATATTTTAATTGTTGTGATATTTTTTTTATGTAAAGCACATTGAGTTACTTCTGTGTATGAAATGCGCTATATAAATAAAAATGCCATGCCTATCTATGGTTATGAATCAGTTCATCACTTATATTAACAAACCTTCATTCTTAAACTGCAGAACTCATTTTAAGGAATTTTACACACTGAAAATAAGCTGCTGTGAGTCTGAGCTGTTTCTGTCTGAATTCAGCTCAGTCTGCACAACCTTTTTCTTCCTGTGTGTATTTTCAGATCACATATGAATTGTCATTTTGTGAAACTGTTCATTACATTTAAATTGCTCAGATGTAGTTATCACAGTAATCACTATGCAACACACAGTCCTGCATATTTTTATTCTTTGGTGAAACATGTGAACACGGTGGATTCACACGAATAAAAACAACCAGATGTTCTGCTGTAGTAATGTGTTTATTACATTGCATTTATAAGGTTGAAATAGTGCAACACAGGAAAAGAGTAATATGTCATTTCAGTTAAAGTCAAAGTAAAAACCAGTGTAACTGAAGCTGTGAGTTAAGTGTAAATATTGAATATCCAGAAAGTGCTGTGCTGTTTACCTCTGACACATCGATATTATTTACATCTCTCAGTGCTCGGCATGGGATATTTCTTGACCTTGAGGTGACAGTTATCACCTGTGTGCTCTATAAAACAAGGACAGGTGCTCAGTGGATCATGGGAGACTGACGGCTTGGGTTAGTGCAAAGTGTTGTCTCTGATACTCCTCAAACTGCTGTAGCTAACGCTGGGAATCAATGAGCAAGAAATCCTTTAAAACATCCTTTAAAACATCGAACTCATCACTTTGTTTCGAATGTCAGTTCAGTCTCTAGAAAAAGTATAACATGATGGGACTTTGAATTGATTTTACAAATTTCAACAGGGTCAATATGGAGCAGAATGCGTCTCTAAACCAAATCGCACAAAGACACCGACGAGTGAAACGGGTCCATCTTAATCCTGAAGGCAGGGTAGAGCGGCTCTGTGAACGTGGCGTGGAAGGTGTGCACGTGGGTCAGCCTGTCGGAGGACACGCTGTAGAAGGACAGAGTGCCGGCAGGACAGTCCAGGTACACTCCCACTCTCCTCGCTGGGGGGGACACGATGTCCACACTTCTCTTACCATGCAGACCTGAGTAACCCTGATCGGAGCAGCTCAGACTCCACGACTGATCGTTCCTCCCAAGACAGCAGTCGTCACCTTCCCCTCTCCTCCTGATCCCTCTGTAGGTCACTGCTATGTAAACCTGTCCCACCCACTCCACCTCCCAGTAACAGCGCCCGGTCAAGCCGTCTGTACACAGCAGCTGTTTCCAGTAGTGAAACCTCTCTGGATCATCAGGGTATGGCTGCTTCTCTTTGCCGACCGTCACCTTCCTGTTGTGGTCCGACAGGATGAGCTTCCTGTTGGCCGTCTTCGGGTCCAGTGAGAGTTCACGGGCGTCTGATGGACAGACAGAAGACAGCAGCCATTCTATTACTATCAGTATGTTTGATGGCAATCCATCCAACAGTTGTCAAGACATTTCACCAAAAACAAATGTGCTAACTGAGAGGTTTGTCAGTCAGATAGTTGCTTATATCATATATGTATCAGAATCAGAGATATACATCAGAGCTCCAGCTTGACCTCTAATGAGCTGAGGACAGGAAGTCACCAGTGAAATCACCTGCTGAGATGAACCTGCACAGTGTCGGCTCTCTGCTTCATCACCCCTGGTCTAAACTTCATGTCAGTCAAAATTTAGCTTTATTTAAAAAAAGAAAACGCACTTACATTTTCTCAGACCAGCTTTTATGAACTTTGCTCCACCGGGGTCCAACCTGGTGCAGAAACAAAGTTAGAGGAGCTCAACTGTAATGAAAACTGCTGACAGTGATTTTCCATCCAGAGCACGAATCATCGTTTCTGAGCTGTGATCAACACGACTCGAACAAACTCCGCCCTCGAATGTCCATACCTGAGAGCGTCCAATCTGCAGCTTCCCTCAGAGAGCAGCTTCGCTCCGGACTCTCCCGGATGATTGTAGCTCAGGTCCAGCTCTCTCAGGTGGGACGGGCTGGATCTCAGAGCTGAGGCCAGTGAAGCACAACCTTTCTTTGTGATCAGACAGCCCGACAGCCTGTACACACACACACACACAGAGTGAGTAATGAAGTATATCCGTCTATACAGTTTAGTGTTTTCTCAAGTCAAGTCATGTTTCTATATAGCCCAATATTACAAATCACAAATTTGCCTCAGGGAGATTTACAATCTGTCCAGCATAAAACCATCCACTAAGGTGGATAAAGAAATCCACCAACTATGCTTGTTCATCACATTCTGTATCTCTCTCTGATTATTCTCTGTTTCCTTTCTGAGCCATGTTGGTTGTGCATGTTGTGCTCAGGACTCCTGACCTGAGAACCTCCAGTCTACAGTCTGGACTCTCCAATCCGGCACACAGCTGCTTCACTCCTGAGTCCCGCAGGTTGTTGTCGCTCAGGTCCAGCTCTCTCAGGCTGGTGGACGGCGAGCTGAGAACTGTGGACAGGACCTCGCAGCTTTTCTCCGACAGACTGCAGCAACTCAGCCTAAAGAAGCACGAGCAACGAAAAACTGTGAGATGGGTTTCAGTTTTAATGTATGCAATTTATGCAGTTATTTTTTTTAACCTACACAGCTTTGGTGGAGGCTTTGAGAACCGGCAGCAGCCTCTGAAGAGCCTCCTCTGAAGCACAATATTTCCGCAGGTCGAACACGTCCAGGTCTTTTCCAGATGTTAGTAGGATGAAGACCAGAGCCGACCACTGATCAGGAGAGAGTGTGTCTGTGGACAGGCATCCTGAGCTCAGGTGCTGTTGGACGTCCTCCACCAGTGACGAGTCCCTCAGTTCATTCAGGCAGTGAAACAGATTAATGCTTTTCTTTGGAGACAGATTCTCGTCCATCTTCTTCTTGATGTACTGGACTGCTCCCTCATTGGTCGGTGAGCTGCTGCCTGTCTGCATCACCAGGCCTTGTAAGAGAGTGTGATTGGTTGGCAGCGAAAGACCCACGAGGAAGCGGAGGAACAAATCCAGCTGTCCATTTGGACTCTCTAAGGCCTTGTCCACGGCAGTCTGATAGAGGCCTTCAGGTCTCACGCTGAACCATCGAGACAACAGGGAAGGTGATTTCTCTTCTGACAGCAGGTTGACACCAGAATTCACGAATGTCAGATGGACATGAAGAGCAGCCAGAAACTCCTGGACGCTCAGATGGACGAAGCAGAACACCTTGTCCTGGTACAGTCCTCTTGTCGTCCTGATCTTCTCCTCTGTAAAGATCTGCGTGAACACTCCTGAGTACACGGAGGCAGCTCTGACATCGATGCTGCACTCTGTCAGGTCTGATTCATAGAAGATCAGGTTTCCTTTCTGCAGCTGCTCAAAAGCCAGTTTTCCCAGAGACTCAATCATCTTCCTGCTCTCTGGACTCCAGTGTGGATCCGTCTCCGCTCCTCCATCATACTTGACCTTCTTCAGTTTGGACTGAACCACCAGGAAGTGGATGTACATCTCAGTCAGGGTCTTGGGCAGCTCCCCTCCATCTCTGGTTTTCCAGACATCCTCCAGGACTGTGGCAGTGATCCAGCAGAAGACGGGGATGTGGCACATGATGTGGAGGCTTCGGGACGTCTTGATGTAAGAGATGATCCTGTTGGCCTGCTCCTCATCTCCGAACCTCTTCCTGAAGTACTCGTCCTTCTGCGGGTCAGTGAACCCTCTGACCTCTGTCACCAGGTCCACACACTCAGGAGGGATCTGATTGGCTGCCGCAGGTCGTGTGGTTATCCAGAGGCGAGCAGAGGGAAGCAGATTCCCCCTGATGAGGTTGGTCAGCAGCACATCCACCGAGGTCGACTCTGTGACATCAGTCAGGACCTGGTTGTTGTGGAAGTCCAGAGGAAGTCGACACTCGTCCAGACCATCGATGATGAACAAAACCCGAAACTCTTCAAACCTGCAGATTCCTGCGTCTTTGATTTCAGCAAAGAAATACTGGACAAGTTCCACCAAGCTGAACCTTTTCTCTTTCAGCACGTTCAGCTCTCTGAACGTCAGTGGAAACATGAACTGGACGTCCTGGTTGGTTTTGTCTTCGGCCCAGTCCAGAGTGAACTTCTGTGTTAGGACTGTTTTCCCGATGCCAGCCACGCCCTTCGTCATCACTGTTCGGACTGGTGTCCCTGTTCCAGGTGTCTTCAGGATGTCCTCATATCTGATTGCCATTTCTGGTGTGGCTGTTTTCCTGGATGCTGTTTCAATCTGTCTGACCTCGTGTTCGTCGTTGACCTCTGCAGCCCCTCCCTCTGTGATGTAGAGCTCTGTGTAGATCTCATTCAGAAGGGTTGGACTTCCTGCTTTAGGAATCCCCTCAAACACACACTGGAACTTCTGCTTCAGATTGGACTTGAGCTTACAGCGGCACACTGGAGCAAGAGTTCCTACAAGGAAAAGGGACAAACATTGTATTGGATTACATTCGCCTGAGCCGGTTCATTTCTGATACAGTGATTATGAAACAGAGCTGCCAGATTTGGAGCTGTGGAGGTCAAGAGTCCCTTGTTGTTGGGCTCAGATATTTGAGACATTGTCTGTGGAAAAACAGACCATGGGGATACTGACTTTGGACAGAAGAATTCATAGATCTGATGATGTTTTTCCTGTAACATCTTAAAAGCTTCTTACTGTTCTTCAGAGATTCAGCCAGTTGCTCCTGCTTCATTCTCCTCAGGAACTGCAGTGTGAGCTTCAGAAAGGCCTCCCTGCTGCTCCTCCTCTGCTCCTCCTCTTCACCGCCAACCATCTTCTCCTCCTCACACTGGCATTCTGAGTCATTTTGACTCAGAATTTCTTGCAACTTCTTAAGCTCTTTCATCACAAAAGTGACTATGTTCTCCTCAAGAAGCTGGAACAAGAAAATATTTTCTTTAAAACCTTTAAACTTAACTCTCTTCCCTTTCAGTCATTACGCTCTGTACGAGACATGAGTATGGGGGCAGTGGTCGTCCAACAGTCTGGACTACATGTAATCTTGTCACCTCAAATGTGCTTCACCTCTTTTTGGGAGGTATAATAATGTGTTTTATCGAGCTCGACAAAGGTGCGACCACGATAACTAATTCCTCAAAAACTCACACTGACGTGATTTTCAGAAATAAACCTCAGTGAATCATCAAGACATTTAAGATCTCTTATGGCAAAGAAGGTGACTAAGAAACAGTTTTTTTTCTACTCCCAAAGAGTCTGCACATTTTAGACTTCCACAAAGTGGAGCTTTGAAACGGTGCTAAAGAAAACAGATTGGAATGAAATACTGTCTAGATGCAGAGGCAGACGGTGATATTGTATTTCACTAGAGAAAATCCAAGACCTAGAGAGAGACAACTTCCTGTCCTGATTGAAATCAGATGTTTGGAGATTCATAAAACAATGTGACCAAGCATTAGAACAGAAGATCTAAGGTTTCGCTGTTTCCCCTTCCCATTGTTCCCATTGTCCCCAGTGTTCCCAGTGTTTCTCTGACCGCCTCTCCCTGTTTGTGACTTGTCTGTATGTGTTGGCCTGGGCGTGGTCTCCCTGCCNGGCATTTCAGAGACGAACAGATCGATCAATGAGTAGAAACAATAATCAGTCCATCTGTCAGTAATGAAAATTATCTTGATTATGATAAATGATACATAAATGAATATTAATGTATTTGGTCGAGATGGAGCCGGCTTTACTATTTCATATAATCAATAACATTAAATCGTATTTGCAAACTGACTGATGTTGAATCTTCTTCCGGTTTGCTCTGTGACTGACCAACATCATCTGACCTGACTCAGCTCTGATATCTGACACCGTAAACAAAAGCACCAGTGTGCAAACAGGTCACACCCCGAGCATGTGATGCAGTTGACCAGTAGGTGTCGCTCTAATGCAAACATTCCTTCCTTCATACACACTTCCTCAAACAAACACTGCCTGTTATGGCTCTGCTGTGTCTGTGACGCACTCTTTACATGAACAACTCCCTGAAACATGTTCAAATACTTTTCTCAATATGTTTTCACATTTCTTCTGTTATTTCTCACAGATAAACATAAATATTCTTTGGCTCCGATCCAAATAATACAGAATATAATAATAACAACATTAACAACAGATCATCGTGTATTTATCTCCTGCCTCTTGTTTACCGTGTTGATTTCCAATATTTCATCCCAGTTGACGAACGGCTGTTATTTATTTCGTCCCTGCACAGACACACAAACAGCACATTAGAGGGAAACTGATCGGGGCCGCGAGCTGAACTTCAGGCCTGGCGCTTTCTCAGACAACACGAAGCTGAAGCTCGTCGACTTTTTCTTTCTCCTCCGGTTAGAAATACAATAATAAACTCCAAACTAAACCACAAACATCACAGATGAAGTTACACTCAAACATCAGAACAACATATAAGACCCTGTTACAGGTGAGTTACATTATCTTTTCTTCATGCTTTATCTTTTTTCTGATGCTCTGAACGTTCGTCCTCGACAACAAGTTGAAGTAAAGCTAAACTGCATCAACTGTGGCGTGTTGGGGAGGGTTCAGTGTGTGTGCGTGTGTGTGTTGGCTAACATCTTTGAAAGCATTAACTCTGAATACATACACAGAATTTTTATTTTACCTAAGAAGGTAAAAATTCATTCAACATTCAAATACGTCATCAGTAGAGTCCTGTGATTGGTTCACTCGCTTCACATGAAATCGTCTTTCATCAGACGCTGTGTAAGTCTCTGTAGTGTTTAAGCTGTTCTCTTTCATAGAGAACTTGTGATGAAAAAGTTCTGTTGACCTACCATAATGTTGGATCTTGTTTGAAAGACAATGGGAGACCCATTGACATGTTGCTTTTCATGGACAAACAGCTCAGTGCAGAAGAATCTGCTCTTTCATGATCAGTTCTGAAGGAAATGGAGACATGACAAAAAAAGATGTTAGAAGTTCCCACACAGAGCAAAGCAAATGTGACAAAGGTCAGTCAGACATTAGAAACCACATAGTAGATGTGTGTGTGTGTGTGTTTGTGTGTGTATTCACTAACATATTTAACAGGATATTAACTCTGAATACAACACAGAATTTTACTTTATCCAAAAAGGTAAAAATTCATTCAACATTCAAATATGTCATCAGTAGAGTCCTGTGATTGGTTCACTCGGTTCACACGAAATCGTCTTTCATCAGACGCTGTGTAAGTCTCTGTAGTGTTTGAGCTGTTCTCTTTCATAGAGAACTTGTGATGAAAAAGTTCTGTTGACGTACCCTAATATGAAAAACAATGGGTGATCCAAGGACATGTTGCTGTTCATGGACAAACAGCTCAGTACAGGAGAATCTGCTCTTTCATGTTTAGTACTAAAAGAAACAGAGAAATAACAAAACAAAATGATGTGTTACAAGTTCCCACACAGAGCAAAGCAAATGTGACAAAGGTCAGTCACTCCTCCTCCGCCTCAAGTACAAAATGAAACTAAAACGTGTCAGTTAATGAGGAAATGACTCAGATTTGATCATGTGGAACGTTAGGGTCAGGAATATACACTCTGTGCCAAGTATTTATTCAACTGTTGCTTATTGTGTTATTATTTCTTATGTTATTAGTATTATAGTATTATTGTTCGGTTGAATGTTGATGGTGCAGTTCCCGCTGTCTGCAGCAGGAGGAGTATTTCAGCAGGTTTGAACCTTAGTTTCATACAGTGTGTGGTTTAAACTGAAACTTCATCTCCTCTCGGAGTCTCAGTGCTCATTTCTTCTAAAACTCAAGACTGGAAGTAAGCCTGTGGTTTATGCTGAAGTTTCATCTCCTGTCAGAGGGTAGCACATCTGTGGTTTATGTTCTCTATTTGCATGTTCATGTGGGAGTTCACCATCACTGAGGTATAACTTATAAAGACTGGCAGGCAAAGTTTAACCAGGATGTTCGATGAAATTGCATTATGATAACAGACAATTGAAACAGCTCATTTTCACTATACAATCACCGTCCTTTGAACAGAACTTTTTCAGTCCTTCATTCATGTTTGATATTTTGAGTGTATGTCACAAACTTACAGACAGTATGTTCATCAGT
>JBBMOC010000838.1:2500-18668 GCA_037975185.1 Centropyge bicolor | reverse complement strand
ATGTGCTGTTTGGATGTACAAATACATGCATAACACATGCAAATGCAAACAGTGCACTTGTAGACTGAGATGAGAATCAAGCGCTCTCCTGCTTTGTAAAACAGTTTTGTTGTGCTGCTCTTGAATGTTACATCTGTCCGACATGCGCAGACCCTCTCTGCATCTCCAACAGCCTTCTGTCACTCTCTGTGCCTCTTCAGAAGAAATAAAATGACTAAGCTTCTCCCGTCTATGGGCTTTTATTTGCTTTGCTGATGCTCTAAATGAAGCTCAACAGCGCCCACCACAGGCTGCTAAACAGATCACAGTCTGTCCAATCCTCTTGATCACTTAAAATGACAGGCAAGGAAACAAGATATTAAATGATCCAGGCAAAGACAACAATGTGCAAATTAATTCAACAAAGACATATGAAGTGTCATAGTGTAAAATAAAGCTATTGCAGTTCTAGACATGTGTGAGAAACACCTCCGAGCTCACTGAAATAAAAGGAATCTACTTCTTCCTCACAAACACAAATTGACTGAACATGGCTAGCCAGCTAGCACACCCATGGAGAGCAGATAGTGAAAACTGTGTCATCAACAGATTGTTGTCATGGACACAGTTTTTGAGATTTTCGATGTCATGCTCAAGATGACTTTGTCTAAATGTTCAAAACACAGAGTTGAACTGGGCCGTCTGACTCTAACAGCCCAGGATGGAGTCGTCCCACAGCTTCTCCTCTTCTGTCCTCGTGTCTACTTTCTCTTTTGTCTTCTTCTTCTCTTTCCTGTATTTGCCTTTGGCTGGTCCATCCTGTCCACCGTGGCCCTGCTCAACGTTCATGTCAGCCTGAATATGCACCTCAGAGTCTTTTCTATTCTCCAGCATATCACCTGTTAAACTGTCCATCAGCCCCTCCCTGTCCACAGCCTCAAAGTCCACCTCCCAGGACTTCTTATCTCGTCTCCTCTTTTTTCTCTTCCGCTCTTCTTCTGACTCTCCAAGTTCGCCTCTTCTCCTCTCCTCTGACTCCTTAACTCTCTGCCTCCTCTGTCGCTTCCTCCTCCTCTCCTCTCTGTCCGAGTCCTCGTCTCTTGCTCTTCTGCCTCTCTCCCTCTTGGATCTTTTGATCCTTCTCTTTTCTCTTCGTCTGTTTTCAGTGTCATCGCTGTCACTTGTGTGACTGCTGGAGGAGGAGTATGAGGAGGAGTAGGATGATGAGGTCACAGAGGAGGAGGAGCTTGATTGTTTTCTAAGCCTCTTTCTTTTTAAGGGCCGA
The DNA here is from genome assembly GCA_037975185.1 of Centropyge bicolor. Taxonomy (NCBI): domain Eukaryota; kingdom Metazoa; phylum Chordata; class Actinopteri; family Pomacanthidae; genus Centropyge; species Centropyge bicolor. Next base: position 17,404 of record JBBMOC010000838.1, on the reverse strand, counting down.
TTTGTGAACAGTGGGGGTCCTTGGCCTGGAAGGACTGGCGGAGGGCAGTTATAATCCAAGCCATGGGATGGCCGGGGGGGGCCCTGATAGGCCGGACGCCACCTTTCAAGTGGGTTGTAACATCCAACACGGGAGTGATAAGGGAAGCTGTGCAAAGGTTTACTCTGTCCCATGATGTCCCCCTTGTTTAATATTCCCTCTTCTTCTTCAGCACCTTCCTCTTCCTCCTGTTGTGTGTCACCCGGAGGGGGGGCTGGAGCGGTGCTGGGGGTGAGACCACGAGCCTTCTGAAGCTGTATGTAATCTGACAGTTCATCTGCAAATGTGTTGTAGACTTTTTGTTGGGATTTGCACAGGTCAATGACTTTCTTCTCCCTGCTCAGGAAAATGTAAACAGAAGTTAAATTGCTATTACAATTTTTACACTGTAAGATATGGTATATGCTGACATAATGACAGTGGACATGGTGTGTTAGTTTGAAAAAATAAATAAATAAATTCTCAGTCTTACCTCGTCTGGTGTTTGTTTCCATGCATGTGGGCCTGGTACATCTCCACAGAGTTAAACTGCACACCACACATCTGACACATGAGGGAGTTGCCTGAACAGAAAGTGGGTGAAGTAGACATGAAGAATTGAATAAATGATAATACACTCAGATATACAACTTTTGTTGCTTTCTTCTAATGCCAGTGAGTTTCTATTGAATTTCTAACTCGTGTCAAAACATTTGTTTAACATTAACATTTCTCCATGTTATACAGCCTACAATGGAAAACGAAAAAGGAGCGTCAGGGGGGGCCTAAGGTTCATATTCTGACTAATTGCAAATTGGAACCGGTGTACCTTGTTGGACATCACCTCCCAGCTCTCTGAGGAGGTCTTGTCTGGTCTGATTCCTCTGATGTTTGCGTCCATTGTAGTGTTGGGAAGCCATTTGGGGATTGTTAAAGGAAGCAGCACACAGGACACAGTACTTGTTGGGGTCCTTCAGATCAACCTCTGAGCTGGGTGTGGAGTCCAGAAGATGCTCCATACCCCCCTCTGGGGCTGACTTCTGCTCAGCATTATCAGGATCCTGAGTCAGACTTGGTAAAGCCTCTGTATACCTGTCTATAACTGCAAAGGCAAATGATCACTTTAATTGGTGTTCAGAGCACTGTAATACATTCCCATCACACAACCCACACTTGCCTGGGGGCTGAAGACCTTGTTTACGGAGATTCTTTGTGTGGACTTTGCCTTCGTAGTGTGATCTCGCCACCACATGGGAGCTGAACACCATGTTGCACAGCTCACAGAAATGGTCCTTATCAGTAGTCATGGTTCGCTGCAAAAAGAGGCCCAACAGTAGTTCAGGACAGATATTAAGCTTCCTGACATGGTATGAAAAGAGAAAACAATGAGACAAGAGGAAAATAAGACTCTGACCATCCCAAGTTGTAGAACAAGTTGTTTTCAAAGTGTGGGATAGCGAGCCTCCCTAAAGAGAACTCAAAAGCATGCCGCCCCCTTTACCCCCCCCTAACTATTATTACTGTTATTGTTGTCGCTTTGTATGTTCCACACAGGCTTAAAAAAGGGTTTAAACAATAAATGCTATACACATCTTTATTTTTGTAAACATCTTAAACATGTTTGTATGTTTTTAAACATATTTTTAAAACATTTTAATCATTTTTATCTCTGTGTGTGTGGATAAATATCTTTTTTAAAACACATTTTAGCATCTGTTTTAAACATATTTTAACAGAGTTTTTTAATATCTTTTTGAATACATTCAATTTAAGGCCTCTTTGGGCAATTCCTCAAATCAGATAATAAACAGATCAACGTCAGTCAGATATTTTTTTTTATCATAGCGGCTTGGTCGTTAAACTTTGGTGCTTGGTTTCAATATGACGCCGGAGTTTACATGGTGGCATACTGTCGTTAGCTTGCACCTCTTTGCAGATAACACTCTGTGGCAGCGGAGCATCATCAGGACCAATACATGAAAAGATGAACTTTAAATAATCAGGGTCATACTTCCTCCGTTTTCTGCTCGCCCCAGACTCTGTGTCCTCTCTCACTTTCACTTGAGATACTAAAATCGATCCATCTTGTCTCTTGTCAGATGTTTACACTTTTTTTTCTTTTCAGGTTTATTTTTTCACTCGCCGCGCCTCCCCTGAAGCCCTCTGGCGCCCCCCAGGGGAGGCGCGCCTCACACTTTGAAAACTGCTGTTGTAGAACATTATATACTCTCCGCTGTGACTTATGGCTGCTTGCATTAAGCTCAAAGGTTCGTGCTGAGATTTGTGTTTGATAGTTGGTACATTCAGACCAATGCACAGTTTATGTTGTGCATCCTTTCACTACACTCCAGCTTTGCTAGTGCAGCTCTCTCTGATGTGATCATATTCTGTTGACGATATCATCAGGGCACTAAAGATATGACCCTTAGACGTCTGTTACGTGCTTCCAGCATAAGAGTTTATGTTCATTCATTTGTTACACTCATTGTTCAACGCTACAGGTCAAGATTGAAAAAAACATTTATAAAGAGTTAAACCTCCAAATGCACTTACCTGTGGTCCTGTGGACTCTTTGCTCATCCTCTCAGCTCTCTTGGCCTGCAGGTACACCCTGACTTTCTGAGCATGTTTCTTCCCCTGCAGTGGAGGGGAGACAGGAGAGCAATCATGAGGCCAATACAACTGTACCACAGCTCCATGACTAGTTCCTGGAAAGCAGCACACACCTCATAGTGGGACAGCCGTTGAGATTCAAACAGCAGCACAGCCTCACAGACGTGACAGTAATCATCAGTGAGGAGGCCCTTCAGTAGCTCCTCTTCACTCTCGTCTCCTGTGCAGCAGAATATACTGTTACCATTACACTGAAGCCAAGTACAAAATGCAAACCTATGTTAGATAATATATAACTAAAGCTAGCAAGAGGTATACACTTAGAAAAAAAAACTGACCGTTGCTCTTGTGTCTCTTCACTGGTTGGTTAAATATAAAGACTCTATTCTCCACTCTGGAGACTAAATTAGAGGCAGTAAAATTAAATGCTACTTTGTACAGTTTTCATCGTCTGAATGTGACAAAGGTCTTATCTAACATTCAAAATCTTTTTTTTTTATAGGCCAGGAAGTCTGCTCAGCACAAGACAACAGCTTTTCCTGCAAAACATATTGTAACAACAACTTCCTGTCCAATGGAAAACATGATGGCACATTTTAGAGGAAAAGTATCAATTTGACTGAATTCTGCACATATTCAAGATGCACAGACCCTCTTAGACTATCGCAAGGCGTTATCTATTGTATAACATATACAATGGGGTCCAAAAGTCTGAGACAACATTGAAAGTTTCTGATATTTTCACATAAACCTGGAAATAATTTGTTTGAGGATTCAGAAAGAAGAACAAGTACAATCCTGTGTAAAATTAAGAATAATTAAGATTCCATACAATTTCTAGGTTATCGATCTAATGCAAATTTAGGGCACTGACCGACTTAAATCCTTTCTTTGAGTTGTATCCCTTCCATAAGTTTATCTGAGCTGAGTTGAAGTTGGGTTCAGATGACACTGATTTGGTTTGATCGACTCAGAGATATTTGTTCAAGTAACTCAACTTGCAGTCAGTGGTCACTTGTTATAAATATGGCTATGTCTCAAGTTTCCAGCAGACTGTCTTAGTAGCATTGTGACAGTGGGAAACATGGAGTCAGAACGAAGTAAAAGTGTCATAAGTGGAATCATGGCTAAGGGTTTCTAAGGGCTAAAACGGGGGTGGGGGGGGGGGTCCCACTCTGGAGTTGGACACCTGCACCAGACCGACTCCATCCATAGTCATCTAACCTCCACCCTATTGAACATTTATGGGAGCCAGACATTTTGTGACATCACAAGAAGCTCTTTCTAACATTTTCAAATAATGCTGAGATACAGGTTTGGTTTGAAAAGCTGAGATATTTTGAAATTCATGTGCGTATATCAGATTCAGCATTTCACTAAAATTGTAATACAAAGTATCACATCTGGAACAAATGCAGAAGTATCTCAAGAGTGGTCTCAGGCCTTTGGACCCCATATAGACATAATGTAACAAAAAGATTCTTTGACACTGTGGTAAACTAGAAGGTCATTACATTTCACAAAATGCCACTTGAATTATTCTCACTCAAGATTAGCCTAACGACTCAGCAATACCTCTGAACATTTGAAGCAGACATTGCTACCATGTGAGATATTCGTGGTTTTACGCTTGGATGCATTCACTCTGGTTGCTCAATGTCTCATGCATATTCATCCTCACTGCTCCACTGCATTCAACCTTTGAATGCAGCAAGGGGTCAGACACTCTGCTCCGATAGCATCAATAAAATATATCATGCTCTGCTCATTTTCCACTTGAAACATGATTATTTATCACTCAATAACATCTTGTAACATCACTGTGGATGAATATTATTCACAGCAGCTCAAGTGTTTGGGCAAAGATTTGGTTTGAAGTGTGGCTATTTTTCCAAAAGTGTGAAGAAGCACCTTATGATGTGTGTGAATTTCGTTCTATTAAAACGACATATAAACACTCAATCAAACATCAAGATATAGTGACTGATAGTGAGGTTTTACTTTGAAAATCTATTTGTATTCATCTTTGCTGGCTGCCTTGACATGGTATGCTGTTCTTAACTCATCACATGAAATGACTGATAAATGATGACTTATGACTGGTGGTGACTGAGACTACTTATTTATTATATATATAAATATATATATTTTATGATGACTCATTGTCACTAATAAAACATGAACCACATTATCAAAAAAAATAATTGCTATATTCAATTAAGATTTAAATTTACCATTTGCAGCCCTATCGAGTGTAAACTAAGGTTATGGGATACTCAATATCTTGAGTCCCAATTCTGACAGTCTACAGTCAACTTCTCCAATGTAATCAAAAAAAGACAACTGTACAGTAAAATACAGAATTTTCCTCGGCATCTCTGTGACATATGTACAACTCAAAAAAACTGAGGACTGCCAACAGTATAAAAAACTTTGACAAGATACTGCCCAAAAGATCCAAGTCGGCTGATACATTTCAAATATTGTACTTACCAAGTGATAATCACAGTAGCAGTTAACAAGAACAGACTGTAGGTACTGTATCTCAAAGTGTGTGTATAATGTTTTCATAAGGGGATATGTTTCCTATTCACACCCTTAGCCTGAGAGTTTTTATTCTACTAGTGAGCAGGTGAGGGACATTAAGCTGAATGACACTTCAGCTGATGAGGTCTGAGATTCTTCAAACTCATATTCTGACAATATAAATATAGTTTCACACAACCACATCTTAGAATAGCTTGTGTGTTGCTTCATTTCATTGCAATCAACTTTGACTCAGTAACTTAACTAAGCTGCCATCTATTGTCAGAGAGAAAATAAAATCGATATCACTCACTAAATTGTAAATAATTATTTCATGGCCTCCGTTTCTAAAGCATGTTAGCTGCCCATGCTCACCTTAACAACTAATATGTGTCTAATTTAAATGGTCAACAGGCTGTTTGGATTGGGGACTGAGTTTCCTGTTAGCTTGTTAGACTATTAGCGACTGGTCATCCACTTCCTGAACTGGGAAAACGACCAACCTCTTAACTTTGTGTGGCTTTACTATCAGGCTGGATCAAGGATTAAAAGAATGTTTTAGTGGGCGATATCTTTTACGAGTTATGTACGCACGGACCGGTACAAAATACATAATTTTAAGCAACTCCTGACGTTACAGCTAACGTTAGGCAGTTAGCATCGCGTATTTAGCTAAGGAGCTAGCTCAGCCGATTGTTGCGCTGGCTAGCCAGTTAGCTAAAATGCTAACGGTGGCTCGGCTGAATTTGCATGTTCTCGACAAAACTCACCTTCGACCAGGGTACTATCTATTTTAGTGTTTATTACTGTGTCAGCATCTGTGACAGAGGCGGCGTGAGGGGTACTAATAGTGTTATTTTGAGCGTCTGACTCCGCAAACTGCGGAGTACAGACACTTCTGTCAGCCATCTTTTTCCCTAGCTGTTTGGCGCATGCGCAGTGGTGTCGTAGTACTAATGGCGTTTGGCTTTGAAGGAATATTATTCATCTTTAATATCATTATTATTAATTTACATCATTATAAAAGTCATATTTTAATATTTATTAATAATGGCAATTCGCCTAAATCAGCCTAAAAATTATATTATCACACACACAAATTATACAGAAAAATTATCCAAAAATATATGAACAAATCACGAATCATGAATAAAATTTAAAAATTCATATCCATTTTCTTCCAATTTACAATTTGTAATCTATTTCAGTTTGATCAATACCAGGACCCTGAACATGAATTTTATTTTGTTTTTTTTAATTTGTTTGTTTTGCTACAACATCTAAGGTTGCTACTTTTTCTTTAGTTTTATACTATTGACTCTAGATGTCATAGACAATTTTGGACACCAAAAATGAAAAACAAACAAAAAAAAAAAACAGTTAATATCAAAATAGATACTTTATTATGGGACATAATATGATTCCAACATTTCTTTGCCACAGAGGAAATCCATGTAATGCTGGAAAACAAATTTACTGACAAATTCAACAAAGAGACGAGATCAGAGAATCAACAGAAAGTTGTTTCACATCAAGGCAAGGACACTGAAGAAGAAGAAGAAGAGAGTCACTAGGTAGAAAAGCAGCATCAAGTGAAAAGCTGTCATTTCCTCTTCTGGAGCTCTCTGGCTAAGGCTTCCAACTGTGAAGAGAAGTGCAGTATAACATCAGTCAGACACACTCAATACACTTCAAGTATAGCTGTATTACAACTTTTTGAACATGGTAGGATATCATTATTTGACTTACAAGAATATTTCTCAGAACACTCCTCCTCTGGGGTCTCAAGTAGCTGCATTCTCCTGCCTCACACAGCTTAATCTCCTCTGAGATCTGAGAAGCAGAAAGTGAGATTCACAAAACGAAAGAAGAGTAAAGAGGTGAAGAATATCCTCCTTCTCAACAGGAAATATTAAGTTATGCACACTGGTACACAAATACCAATCCTCACCTCCGACGTGCCGAAGGAGTCCAGTTCCCTCTTGCCTCCGGGGTACCAACCATGGGACCAGTGCTGGGCGCTGGACATCTGAGCCCCCACACATAGAAGGAGCCCGAGCAGCAAAACCAGCCGAGATACACACATGATCTTCCACCTAAAAGCAAAGATGGACACTCTGTCAGCGCTGATGATAACAGGCTTTTAAAATGGTTCATTCCATCCATCCATCTGATTTAGGAAATGTAAAGAAAATGCAGTGTTGCGTATAAGTTGCTATAAATTCTATTTTCCATCCATCCATTTTTTATTTATTTATTTTTTTTGCAGAAAGTTTGAATTTAATTTGAAAAGACATCCTTGATTTGGCTTTGCTGCCATAAAAACTCTACACCATACTTAAAATAAAGGTGGTTGTTAGCACAAAGATTTGCAATAATATCAAGACACTATGACACAATAAAGCTATAAGTTTTAATATTTGGACTGAATCTAAAATTGAAAACACTTTCATGCCATCAATCAGCCAAACACAACACCCACTGTAAAATCCATTCTAATATTAATATTCTGTTCTCATATTTTAGACAGTACAGTAAAGCTATGTATAAGTGTAAGTAAGCATCCTTACCTTGGTCTCAATTCTCACAACTTTATCAGTACAGGTGTCCCGACGTCCCTCCACAAGCTTCACTCTGTCTTCGACCTCCTCCTCAATATAAGTGCCAAGGCCCCCCCCCCCCCCTCCACTCCCAATGCACATTTACATTATCATCTCCTAATTGCCCCGCCCATCACTGACCCCTTTCGGTCCCCCTGTTCCCAGTGGTGAAATGAATGGTCCATGGGGACAAGAGGTCCAGAGGACACGGCCAATTCCAATTATCACCTGCAAACAACGCCGACACCCCTGGGACACATGCGTCATCCGCCTCAAAATACAGGCTGAATAAAAGATTTAAGTCATTTAGTTAACAGATTAATAACAAACAATATCATTCATATAGTTTTTCTGCAGCACACAGACTTCACGCTGTATGTATTATATAGAGTCTAACTAGAGGCCATTTAAACATAGCTCTATAGTCTTCTATTGTCTGGATCCTGACAGCAATTATTTTTTACTAATAGTATGTAATTGTATTCCTCAGATCAAACAGTAGCTCCATGTCAGAGGGTAAAACTCAATAGATACCATTTCCTGTCTTGTCGCGTCTGTCTCGACCGGAGTGACCCGTCACACGTCCTCCCTCTGACCCCAGTGACCCCTCAGTTGGGGGAAACACAGATCACGAGGGGAACAAACACTGTGGATTCCTGCCGGGGCCACTGATGACATCCCTCTCAATTAGAGGAGGAGAGGTATTTCCTCTTCACAGTTTTTCATGCACAATCAGTTGTGAATCAGGAAGTGAGCGACAGCGTGACGTGCTGCCGTTGACTCGGTTCATTCGCTGGCTTGAGGGCTGTTTGGAGCAGGTGATTGGTTGAAGGCAGAGGACTCCATGATGCATCACTGATGACTCATGACACCTGTCAGTGTGAAGCAACAATTACCCTCTCTGAAGCCTGTCATTTACAAGTTTAACATAACACTGACGGGTGGCTTTATTGTTATCTGCCACTTCCTTTCCCCATCACACGTTCAAGACAACTATCAACTTCAAATTCATGTTAAGAATGCAGCTCATGTAGGTTCATTTCAGCAGTCTGATCTGTTTTATTTTGCTTTGACAGCTTTAATTCAACTAAAATTCCTTCAAGCTTCAAGCTTTAACATAAAAGCACACCCCTGTGAACTAGAGGTGTGCAATACTGCAAGATTTGGTATCGATCCGATACCAAGTAAACACAGGGCCAGTATCGCCGATACCGATACCAATACCGATACTTTTAATATTTAAGGTTGATGTAGGCAAAGTTTAAAGGCGACTTTATTATCAAAAACAGAAGCAGTAAGTTTAAAAAAATTCCCCCAAACATTATTATGTGTGCATTTTTTTCTTTAAAAAAACAAAGTGAAAAAAATTATTATATGAGAGCAAATTAAAACAAAGTGCACCTGCTCCGCGCTGAGAGTGAGACAGAAGAAGCAGCAAATCCAGCGACTTGGCTGTCGCCTCTTTGACGAGACCACACAAGCACATACAAGAGCGAAACTGACATTAAAGTATCGATCTCATCACGCTAGTATCGATCCGATAGCGATACCAACTTGGGATCGATACTATCGATATTTGGATCGATCCGCCCACCTCTACTGTGAACCTCTTTTAATTTGCTCAACACAGAAAATGGTTTGTCACCAAATAGAACATTAATGCATAAAAGAAACCAGTGGATCAAAGTTGTTTCTGATCCTAAATCATTCCACCTCAAATGGTTTCTTCGGTAATTAACCATTGCACTTTCATAAGGTTTAGGGACTCAAAAGAGACAAGACAGGAGCTGGTCGAGTTCTCTAAATGCTAAGGAAGGGTGTTTCAGTGCTTCCTGTCTTATCTCCTTTAGCGAAGGGTACACCGGACCATCATTTACAAAAGGAAAGGAGATAACACCCTCCCACAGTTCTTTGCAACGGCAACATGTAAAGCAACACACTATCCATCAGACACTGTTGTGTAATTATGCAGAACGTTGTAAGTCTCTATGAATTCTCCTCCATGTTTTCTGTCAAGGTCAAGGAAAAGAAAAAAAAAAAGACACTTTTTAAAAAATTTTTGACAGCAACCTTTGATATATATTTAATATCTAATATGAAGCTAAGCTCGATCTTTGTCTCCTAAATGCTCATTTCTGTCAATTTGTGAATGCAGCTGTTTGTAAAAGAACTGAAGCCTCAAACCAACTCTGCTCAACAAGACCCAAAGAAACCGTAAGTCCATCAAGCTGCATAACATAAGTGGCTTTTTCAATAGCGATTCTACCTTAATGTAAACTTAATGGAAGCTATTCCAGGTATTACTGTCCACTCAGAAATTTGCACAGTGATCCTAAATGATTCTGATTAATTATTTATTGCTGCAAAAAGCCCATTAATATTTGATCAGGGGTGAAGGGTTAAACACTGATTGAAAACCCTTCAAGAGCAACACTCAACACGACTGGCTGATCTATAAGGCACATGAACGATCGGCAATTATTTTTCACCACTGTGCCATTAGTCTTCATTGAGAAGGGAGTTGTAATGAGCATCAGGTTGCCCTGACGTGAAAGAAGCATTTCAGATGTCGTGTGACGCAACTGCACTTCTGTGTTTCACGTGACAATTAAAGACATAACAAAAACACACAAATGATAAAATCTCAAGCACTTTATTAGGTTTGAACAGTATCTTGCTTAGAAAGGCCATTTGGCATTATATAATTATATATAATTTTACCATATATATAATTATATATACATATATTCAAATGTTGAATAACAAAACACTAGAAACAAACATAGGCAAATTAAAAAATAGGTTTTGCTTAAGACAATTATACCAAATTAAAAATGGCCAAAACAAAACATCTCTAATACATTTCAAAATGGTCCCGATACAGTTCAATATACAGCTTTTTAAAGGAAAAAAAAAAGAAGGAGGGGAGAAAAAATAAGCAAGGCAGCAGACAGGAATGAAATATAAATAACCTTACATTATGTACAAAAGGGAGTGGGCAGTGACCACTGGGGAAAATGGTCCAAAGTACAAAGTGAAAGAGGAAAAGGAAGAGGCGATAAGTGGACAGCAGGAAGTGGGGGTCGGGTAGGAGACATAAAGGACATATAAAGGTGGAGAGAAGAAGAGCAAAGTTGGACTCTAGTCTTCCTCCAGTCTAATGCTCTACAAATGGAGACGTATTTTGATTCTCGGGGGCATTCAAAATGCTCCACTGGGGCAAGGCTCCGGGAATAAAGGGATGTGAAACAGGGACAACTGGCTTTTCTTGGTGATTGTATTTGTTGCCAGAAAAATTTTTTATAAATTTTTATTGAACATTCGGGTACCCACAATTGATTACTTGTCATGGATCCCACGTTTAAGTGATATGGAATGAAATGAAGCCATTCAATCAAAGCTGAAATTTAATTCTTTTTTTTCTTTTTTTTAAAGTGACCTCAATGTTAGTTTGATCAGCACAATCAAGGAATCTACATATACGCAACAAGAGGGAATGTGAAAGGAAGGATGACTGACCCAGTCTTGGTTTTTGGCCCTAATGAATTGTTATACAAAGAGGTTCATCATCAGTCTGCTTGTCATAGTTTTGTTGTCAAGTTGGGAAAATACAAAGTTTCCACCACATGTTGGATGTAAATTTGAGAAAATTACATTATCTTTTTTTTTTTTTTGAAAACCTACCAGTGAGGCACTTTTTCAAGTTCACTCTAACAGCGAAACAGTGGGTCTCATAGGTTGGCACAGTGTCGTGTTTTTGCTGTCAAACCGCAGTGAGACAAAGTGATCACATGATCCAAACACACAATACATTGAAGCAAAGACAGAGTAGCCAAAAGAAAAAGCACCCCCTCCTCTGTTGATGAATGAACAACATAATGGCACCTAACTACGACTGTGGGCACTTGTGATGCTTTGAAACAAAAGACGACCTGAAATGATGATGACGATGCACAAACAGTTTCAGTGACTGGTCAATTCAAATATCTGCTACTTTAAGTCCCTGCAGGGGCAAATATAGTTCCCACGTTCCAATATCAAAGGCCATAATCACCACTCTGACCTCATCTCTCATTTGGTTCTGTATTTTTAAGGGCTTTGCTTTTGGTGCAAATAGTGCATGAGTGTTCAATCAACACTGAGGCAATCACTCTTCCTGAAAATTCAGCATGTACTTTCAATGACATCTACCATCAATAAATTATATCTGATTGTGCTCCTTTTAATAAAAGTAATTACATATGGGAGTGTTAGTGTAACGCATCAGTTAGTGTGATGTAAATAAGCGTAGGGTTGTTTTCAGTTAAAAACGACATTTAAAAAAAAGATAGCTTAAAACCCCTAAAAGAAATATCATTCCCAATACCGTTGCATTACAACCTGTCGTCGAGGCTCTGTGGAGATGAACTCGAGCTGAATGTGCTCCGTTTGCAAATTTAAACCATCCTGCTATCAGTCATTTCCTGAGCAGACTGAGTTGAAATTAGGACTGACCTGAAAGCCCTGCGGTTCACTGACATAATTCATTTTTCATTACAATCATAAAGGGCATGGCCTCCACTGTGACCACATCTGGAAAAAAAACAAAACACTGTAGTTCAAGTCTGAGCAAACATTGCATGGCACACCTCCACTTTTGAAGTAACAATGCATCAATTTTTGAGGAAAATGTTAGCAACAGCATTCGAATAATTAAAAAAAAAAAACATTCTTCAGTATCAGTGTTCATGGTGGGGAAATAAAAGGGGATCGTTCTTTAAAAGCAGTACAGCGTAGTGATGAGAGGCTGATATATATAAAAAAAGGAGAAGTGACAGTTAATTCAGGCCGACTCAAAGGAAAGCCATACAGAAAACACTCACTACAATCTACGAGAAATACTGACGTGTGTCTGTAAACAAGACATGAAATATACTGGGTGTGTAACAGTTGTTGATGTCATTGATGCAGTAATGGAGTAACTTGTGATTGTGTCATCTGTGATTTGGCTTGTTAACATGATCAACACTACTGCTGATACTGTAACAGACCTCACCAATAAAATATAGATTTTACATTAAAGCTTGACCAATTCTCCTTTTCATTAAATTTCTGTATAGGGTAAAAAAAAAACTATATTTATTTTGTACTTTCCCAGTTTCCTGGCACAGTCCAGAAATGTGTGGGCAACAGCTTAGACAGTAGAATAGCTTTTTGTACTGAATGTCTAAACATGGTTGGTGGAGAGTCTCAGACTCCAGAGCTGCAGAACCAAGTGAATGAAGGACTTTGGCACTCGGCGAGTAGCGGACAGCGATGTGAAAACGCACCGTGTCTTCTCTGCCAGCTGATGCTCTACTTCAAACACACACACGCTCAAAAAAAAGAAAGAAAGAAAAATGGCTCCTGGTATTCAGTGTGTATGTGTGTGTTTGTCTGATCCTATGAGCTACATCAAAGATTCTGATCTCTAATTGTGAGTGACCTTTGAACCTCTTAAAGGGAACAAATTGTAATTGGCTCGATAAAATGGCTCTGCTTGTGTGTGTGTGTGTGTGTGTGTGTGTGTGTGTGTGTGTGTGTGTGTGTGTGTGTGTGTGTGCTGTATAAATGTCTCGTAGTTCTGTCTGTAAATGTTCAGGATTCTGCTACCACACATGTTGCTACAGCGCAGCTCTAGCACAGCCAAAAATGTTTAAGTCTCTGTCCCTAAAAAGTAAAAAAAAAAAAAGAAAAATAAGAAAAAAAATCCAAACATCATTACCTTGACTCTGGATTTTTTTTTGACATTTGCCTCCAAAGCATTAAATTTATATTCATATATATTTATATATATATTTATATATACCAATAAAATACATTACAGGTGCCACCTGAAAATGCAGCCAAACTCAAAAACTGTGTCTGAAACCAAAGTAATAAGATGCAACACAGTAAGTATATATACATATGTGGGGTGAGGTTGGGGGTGGGAAGCAAATGGGGGTGAAGGGCTGTATTAACAAGACCAATATTACAAAATATTCAAGAAGGCATCTCAGTTTTTTCTGTCCCACTGCGCTGCCCTGTCCTCCGGGCCGAGGCCTCTGTTCCCTTTTCCTCTGGGCAGTTCGTCCCATCCACAGGTCAGGTTGTGATGAGTCTTTCTTTTAAAAAAGTCCATCAGATGGGAGTATGCAGCTGTCTACATGGTAATGTATGTGTGTGTGTTCTGGTGCGTGCAATATGCCCTGTATGAAGTGTATGAGGACATCCATACATCCACGGCAGGTCCCTACTTGAAGTTGGCGTAGTCAGAAAAGGCATCGATATACTCCTGGACCACTTTGTAGCAGAATTCATACTGCTCCTGAGGAGGGGAATGGGGGGGGGGGGGGGGAACAAGTGACAAGTGCTTACATCACAAACAGCAGTACAATCACACAGTAATTTATGTTTGATGCATTATGAAAGATCCTAACACCTCATGTTGTGCCTGGAACAGAGGATATTATTGCTCCAAAATAATGAGTTAATTTCTTAAGAAAATGGTTCAATATTATATCTGAAGGAAACAAAATCCACCTCTGTAGCTCACTAATAAGTAATTAATTAACTAACTGACTAATGTTATATATCCTTTGGGTGGGTTCCATGTTGGATTATTTTATACATGATATACATGATATTACTTAACCCAGGGGTTTTCAAAGTGTGGGATAGCGAGCTTCCCTAAAGAGAACTCAAAAGCATGCCGCCCCCCTTTACCCCCCTAATTATTATTACTATTATTACTGTTATTGTTGTCACTTTGTATGTTCCACACAGGCTTAGAAAAGGTTTTTTTTAAGGTGTATTTTAATCATCTTTATCTCTGAGTGTGTGGATAAATATCTTTTTTTTTAAACACATTTTTAACATCTGTATGTTTTTAATATTTTTAAAACACATTTTAACATCTTTATGTTTTAACATCTTTTTTTAAACACATTTTAGCATCTGTTTTTAACATATTTTAACAGAGTTTTTTTAATATCTTTTTTAATACATTCAATGTAAGGCCTCTTTGTGCAATTCCTCAAATCAGATAATAAACAGATCAACGTCAGTCAGATATTTTTTTTTATCATAGCGGCTTGGTCGTTAAACTCTGTGCCCTCTCTCACTTTCACTTGAGATACTAAAAATC
>JBBMOC010000837.1:0-18763 GCA_037975185.1 Centropyge bicolor | reverse complement strand
TGAGACTGTTATGTCACTTAATTTGGTTGTGTATATAATCTAATGGCAGTTGATGATTCCCAGAGTCATTTATTTGAAGGAACTGTTTTATTCATACCCGATTATTTATTCATCATTGTACTCGGCACATATATTTAATCCTACACTTGCTTGTTTCAATCATCCCACTGAGTCATCATATCCACTAGAATCCTACTTAATACCTCTGTTTTTTAAAGTGACAGAATGAGAAAAATCTGTTTCTGAATCCAACTCCTGTTTATCTTCTATTTCTTACATTGCCTAATTATAAAATGTATCTTCTACCAGTGTCCCTCGACGACCTGTCAGCGTGGTTGTTCGGGGGGGTGGGGGGGGCAGTAATGGCTGGTGCATTGTGTCCGGTATTTGTGGTTTTCAAGGTGACTGGAATTGTCCTTATTTATTCCTCTGCAAATGCATGTAATGGTAGGAATCCAGCAGAGATCCGCAATATTGTTTTTAACAAGCCAAATAAATCCAACAATGGGATTTGCACTGCGAATCTACATAAATGAGCAATCTCCCCAAATCTCGCAGAATGATGTGTTTACTTGTGGAGACTTATTCAGAGATGCTGACACTTACTTTAGAAAGTTTTAAAAGGAAGTGCAAGCCGCAGGAAAATGGCCTTGTCTTACCCAATTGGCAGGACATTTGCATTCGTTTTTGAACAAATGAGACATAAAGTTTTTAGTAATTTGTTTACATTTCTTGCTAAGGTTGACAGTTTTTTTTTTTTTTTAAACCTAAAAGCCCCCTGGGAAAGAAGTGATTGATAAACAAGCCCGGCTGATTCAGCCTCTTTAAACCATCCTCTCTCCAGCCTCCCCCCCTCCTGCTCTGAGTCAGGCCCAGCAGGGAAAGCTTACCTTTAGCTGTAAAGCTAGGGCGCTGGGTTTTAGCCTGTGCAGCTGTCGACTCCTATCTGTGTGCCCGTGTCGGTGCTGGAGAGGATACTCCAGGGTGCATTAGAGAGGGTGGGGAGATTAGATACTGAGTGCTGATATCTCCCGTCTCTCTCTCTCTCTCTGCGTCTCCTCTCTGCCGCCGATGCCAGGCCCAGGAGAATAGGCTGGTGGAGGCAGCTTTGAAAGCGGCAGAGGAAGAAAGATGCTCCCTGTTGTGATTTCTGCAGGCCTCTTTCTTTCATTCTGCCTCCTCTTCCTCTCACTTCATCCTCTCTCTCTCTTCTGCTGTCTTCTCTGAAACGAGTCCTCCTCCCATGGCTGCGCTGCTGCAGAGCACAGCAACACTGCAGTGATACTGAGAGAGCAGACCAGGCCGTGCTTTATTAATAAGAATTCATTAGAAGCTTGTCTGGATGTTTGGATGTTGCTGTGTTATGGATTCACCTCGGAGATGGCTTCATCGATCGCTGTGTGTCTCAGGAGAAGCCTCAAAAATTCATTGACTGAATGTTTGGTGAGGTGTTTTAATTGCTGTGTGCTGGGACGGCGCGATGGTGGAAACTGGGAAATTGAGCCGTTGGGGAGGAGCTCACATAGACACTGTCAGGACTGAGGGGGTGTTTTGGTTAATGTGCCTCAGTGAAAGTATTGTATCAGGTGTGAGCATGTGTATGTAAATAGGTGGGTGCCGATTCTTGCAGGTGATTGGCTCCTCCTGCACGACAGGCCACTGCATATAGAGCCAAGATGGCGTCTCCATCCATGAAGTCTTTTCCATACTGATGACTTTTGTTAACCTTGTTTTCTGCACTTTATTTGAGTTGTGGAGGTTAGTCAGTGTAATTTGCTTTCTTCAGGTTACTCTTCTTTCCTTCCTAGTTAGAGTTGGTTTGGTTCATTATTTTGGCCTTTGCCCACCATGAAGTCCGTCCTCGGCTCTGCTAAAGCTAAAATACATTGTAAATAAACTCTTGAATCTCAGCAGTCGGTCTCTGTGTTAGGACTCTGTTTGGGACTTGGGGAAGATGAGTCATATTCATGTGTGTATCTGCCACCCTGAGACAGGGTGTAACAGCAACAGAGGTGTTGGAGGCTCAAAACAACTCAGCATGCAGAGATACACATACATAATCAGTTGTGTACAGTGGTATCTAATTATGTGGTTTATATGAGCTGTGCAACATATGTCTTCATCTCCATCAGCTTCATCGTTAGAAAGCCTATATTATGAGATTTATATTGACCTGTATATATAATTGTTTGATGCTTATAGACTCCTGGCAGCACGACTCTCTGGATGTTCGTCAGTCAGGCTTTCCAACACTTTCCTAACTGAAATATTGACTGAAATTCATGGTTCCCAGAGGATGAATCCTACTGACCTTGGTGGCAATTTGGTCCAAATAATGCAAATATTAATAATAACTTTATTTATAAAGCAACTTCCAAAGCATTGTCACAAAGCACTTAGCAACAAAAACAATATAATAATTGAAGTAAATGACAACAAATGTCATGAGTTAAGAAAAGGCATAAGATAAAAGTGAGATCAGTTCAGCAGCCCTGGACTCCATCTGAAGCTGGGGGGGTGAATTCTCTTTTAAATCTTATTTTCCGTTGCCACACATAGAGCAATATTGTGAATTGTTAGATAGTCCTTGTAGCTTGACTATGTATTTTTTGTGTAATTGTTTTTATTTACTTTCATGCCTTCCATCATGGAGTTTTCCTTGCAATCGCCTACTGACTTAAAAAAAAGGCAATTTCATAAGGCATAGCTGCATTTTTTGTGTCAGTACTTGTACTTTGCAGTGGCAATAAAGTTGAGTCTAATATTGCCTTAATACATGAGAACACATATTTCATAGGTTGATATGAAACAGTACATTCACGTGTTGTCTCATATCTTCATCTTACTATCACATATACACACTCAGTTCACTTCCCATAAATGGACAGAGAACACCCAGCTCTTGATAACCTTGGTGTGTTTTATTATGTTGGAGACTCAGTATGCAAGGAGCGTGCCTTTTACAAACCCCCATGAACGCCACGGAACGGCTCATAAACACAGTGGCATTTACACACGGCTGTTTAAACCTTCATATCATCCATCACTGTTTAATGGCTAGTTAGCTCAGCTCCTGCTGTACAGACCATACACACCCCACAGGGCATTTCCATCCAGCCTTGTAAAAATCATTACGCACCTCGCCGTGATGCATGCGCCTCCTTTTCACTAAAGCTGATTTTTGACTGTTGTTACTCGGTGTGATTTTTCGATTTTGCATCAGATTTTTGAAGGCGTGTTTTTAGGGCTCTGTCATGGTGAAGCGACCAACAGGAGCTTTATGACCACGACAGCTTTACATCACTGCTTCGGCACAGAAACATCACAGCACAGGAAAAGGTTAATCCTTCAAAAATGAGAATGGATTTTCTGTGTCGTTCCCTTGATCTCCACAAATTTGTCTGTCAAACTGCTCAGATCGTCTTCACCACCAGGAAAAACCACTTTAAGTCCAGGACAAATACCAGAATATGTAAGACTTTCCACCAGTGTTAGAAAGGCTTCCTCTCAGAAACATCGGTTTTTCATATTGTTTTGAGTCTCTAAATCTCCCCAAACTACTTTACTATGCTGCGGAAATGCATTATTTCATTATGTTGTTTTGGCTGCTGATTACATTTTGAAGCATTGTAGACTTATGAATAGGCAATATGTGCAGCAAATTTCCCGCTGTATGGCTCCACGTTGGGTTCGTCTGTGGCTCCTCATTAGGCGATTCATTCGAAAACAAATAAATAAATGTTTGAAAATGAAACGTTTTCCCGAAGAGACAGAACAATCTGCCGGGTTCTGCTCGCTCAGCCTGGTTTGTCTTCGGAGTTTTGCTCGGGCTTAAGGCTTCCGGCAGGTTCTCTGTGTAACCGATGGCAGCTGTTTACCACTGAACTGAGTAGAGGCTCATTATTAGAGCGTGAAGCTTGTTATGAGGCCATGTGAGAGACTCGTTAGCTGCTAATTATTTCTGCGGAGCTGCCTGGCAAGTGTGGATGGAAATGAGCGAAGGGGGGGGGAGCCGGGGAGACGGAGCGGTACAGTAGGAAGATGGATGTGGTT
Source organism: Centropyge bicolor (assembly GCA_037975185.1). Taxonomy (NCBI): domain Eukaryota; kingdom Metazoa; phylum Chordata; class Actinopteri; family Pomacanthidae; genus Centropyge; species Centropyge bicolor. Next base: position 14,710 of record JBBMOC010000837.1, on the reverse strand, counting down.
GGTGTACAGACGGGTCAGATGTGTCTTAAAGTGCGGGGAGGTCCAGCTGGGTGGAGGTTATTCAGAGCACAGTTCAGCTTATGGCTGTGTGGCTGTTTGTGTGATAAGTGTTTTTTCAAGCCTCAGTTCATCAGCTGTTGTTTTGTTCAGACTCGTGTTTGCCAACTTGAGGGGTCGGGACTCCGCGAGAGGCCCCCGAGATAAATCTGAGGGGTCAAAACATGATGAAGTGGATAAAAAACAAATGTTGAAAAATAAGAATTTCTGCTACAAAAATGCATTATTTGACATCTCAGACTTGTTTCTCTTTCTTGTGATACTTTCACTCTTCAACAATCCTTCAATAGGACCAATTACTGTTTAATCTAATCTGACCTGATCACAACTAAATCAATCAAAGACTAAATCACATACTTTATGTTTGATAAGCTCAGATTCACCTTCAAAAACTTTTAACTTTCAACCTAAATAATGAGAATTACTTGAATGAGCTCACACAAAATTGATCTATCAACAAAATATTAATCACTGATCATTTTGATGATCATACTTTTGAAAATAAATAATAATTATCAAGCAAAAGTGCAAAATATATGAAGACTTAATACTTATGTTTTGAGTTAGAGACTGTTGATGACATCACTCTGGTCTCTGCAAAAAAAACCTCAGGACATCCCATGAGCACACTGATAAATACAACAAGTTGTGAGAACATGGAGTCAGTATGATGTCTGATATCATGAGGTTTTTATGAATGTTACATCTCCTCCTCATGCTGCTTCACAGGAGCACATGAGAAAGTGTGTGACAGTCCTGTGGCTGAGTAGCTACTTAATGACAAGTCCAGAACTGTCAGGTTTGTGTTGCTTTATTAGGCAGAACAAGCTGTCTTTGCTGTGGGACACTGACTTTGATTTGTCTGACAGTACACAGCTATTTTTACTGAGCTCATTCTGTTGACTATTAACTTTATCATCACGTATTTGTTTTAAATTGATGATGAACAAAAAGCATAATCATTTAATGTATTTATTTAAAGAGAAATTTATATTATAAATACATTATTTTTATCAATGATATTATCAGTTGATAACGACCATAAGAACAACAACAATAACAATACAAAGTGGCTGAATGTTACATATTGACTGATATTATTCTATAGGACTTTATGTTTATGGAAATTCTTGCATTTTATTTTGCAGAGATTTTTTTTTCTATCGTAATAACTTTTGGCAGGTCATTGTGTTTGAGTGGTTGTTTATAATAATCTTTTTTGTTGCCAGATGGTAAGAAAAATAGAAAAAAAAAAGTTTGTATTTTATTACTTTATGATGAAGCTCTCCCAGAATTCACATCTGGAGTGTTAATGGAATAGTGATTTATTTCACTGTAGGATGACACATAGTAATGATGCTTCAGTAGCGCCACATTATGGCTTATTGCTAATTCGCTCACGCACATTATAAACAAATAAGTTGTATAATAATAGCAATTAAGTATTTTGAATGACTTCATTTGTTTGTGACTGAGCAGATTTCTTGCATATTTCCATTCATATCATCATTATGTCAGCGCAGCTTTTTGCTCATTGAATGTCGAGTAAAACAGCTTCATTAAGCTTTTATTTATACTGAATGTGACTCAAAAGTTTATCATTGAATAGTTTGACTCATTTTAAATCTGCATGATTGGATTCTTACGGCGAGTTGGGGGCAGCAGAAGAAGCCGAACGCTCGAGTTGTTGTGGTAAACAGATTAGCAAACAACTGTCTGTTTACACATCCAGCAGACACAGAGCAACATTAGCATTTGTTTGGACTCTTGTTTCTGGCCACCTGGTGAATGTAATTACAATATCCAGCAGCAGCTTACGAGGGAAATAAATAAACGGTTACTAACTTTATTTATCCAGATCCAAACAGCAGATAAACAGCGTTTATTTACATCTGGAGGAATGATCGAGGCCACGCCTTCTTTTCCAATGATGTTCAAGTTTAGTTAAAACAGAAAACAAAAAAACAACAGAACACAACAAAAACAATCGTGTGTGTGTGTGTGTGGCCATGAAATGAAATCCAAGTGTGTCGGTCTGAGGTCAGTGGCAGAACAGGCTAATAATCATCTGTGCTTTTGTTACTGTGAGTGGCTGCTTTCATGTTACGCAGGCATTTAATCATCTTTTTTTAATGTAAAAAACAGTGATTAGTGCAGCTTTAAATTCCCTTTGATATCGTCTGTGTCTTCGCTCTTCAAATCCGTGGTGATATTAATTCACTCTCACTACGTATCTCACATCTGTGGCTGCCGTTAAAAGAAGCTCTGTGTGTGTCTTTGTGTGTGTGTGTGTGTGTGTGTGTGTTATTGTCCCAGGAGTGTCTCTCTCCACTTCCAGACTGTTGATGTTGTAGTCTGCCGTCTGGCTGTCACCAACATATTAGCTCTGTAAATGTCAGCTCCTCCACTAACGCCATGTCCGTCCTCTTCCTCTCCTCTCTCTCACTCTCAACTTCCACGCATCACTTTTTTCATATACACATTGTTTCTCTTACTTTCTTAAGATTTATTTACCAAGAAATATACAGGCTCATTAACTTGAATCTGTACCATAGACTGTATAAAATATGGACGTAGTGTCCGTGACGTCACCCATAGGTTTCTGAAGAGCAAAAATGAAGCAAATCGTAGTGCGTAGCCATCTTGGTAGCCTACCTCCGGTTACTCCAAATATGGACAAAGAGGTGGAGCGAGGGCGGAGCTGAGGCGGGTCGAATGAACGCTATTGGCTGAAAAAAGCAGCTGAAAAAAGCCGCTTTATTCGAAATAATCAAACTAGCTACGGCTAACCAGCTAGGTTAAATGCTAAATAGCGTTGCTAGCCGGCTAACCCCACGACGATCTCTTTCCCAAACTCAGTGACTAGAATTAGCCGGGGTGACGCCCTTTAGACCGTCAGTGGCTAGTTGTCAATCAAAGTGGCGCCACTTAGATTGACAGCTATGAATTGTGCANCTAGAGCCATGTTTTGAACCAGGCTGTAAATATGTTTTTTTTTCTGTCGTAAAATTGGACATTTTAACATGGGGGTCAGATGTAATTGACTCACTTCTGCAGCCTGCTCTAGTGGTTATTGGAGGAACTGCAGCTTTTTTGCACTTCCGCATTGGCTTCATTTTTCAGTGCTGGAGGTTGCTGCTTGATCTGTACGCATGTTAAAAAAAAAAAAAAGGTTGATGGATTTTCCTACAGCGTTCAGAGTAGACTGTATATAAAAACAGATAAAGGACTTTTCCAACAATTATATGAGATGACATTTGAATAAACCCGGTGTGGATTTGAGTTGTCGCAGTAGCAGATAATATGGTAAAAACAAAGTAAAGATTCATTCAAACAGAACCTATGTTGATGTACAACAGATAGTAAATAGGCCATGTTTTCTTGCTGGAGGTGCATGTGTGAGTCTGCATCATGGCACCAAAGCTATTATTGATGGAGATTGTTACTTCGTTATTACTCATCTCCACTGGTTCAATATGTCCAACATTTATATCTGACGGTGGCTTCAGTCTGTTCCCAGTGAAGAAAGGGGAAATTTTCACAGCCCCTCACAGGCTGCATGTTTCTTTATGCACAGCTCAGAGGACAGAAATAGCCCCGGCTCCAGTCCTGAATTTCTTATTATTGTTCCAACCGGGAGCTCAGAGCCAGACAACTGATGTGGTCCTGCAGACCAACATGAGGCCCCTGCTGGAGGAGAGGCTGGATTCATGTGCCTGTATTATTCCTGATGGTGATGGAGTCAGAGCTGATCGATATGAATACTGCACAGAGACATGCTGCTGGATATGGTAAACACTGTGTGACAGATGGGGTTAATATTCAGGTGTTTTGTCCTTTAGTGTAACTAATTACTCTTTGGGTTATTCAGCACATTGATATTCAGATATTGTTTGCAGTCTCTCGAATGATCAAGCGAGCCTCTCTCAGACATGTGTGCCCAAACAAGACACACTTAAAGCGCCTCACACTGCTTTGTACTACAAAGGCGTTGCTGTTATTCTGAACCCTCTGCACCCGTCGTGCTTCTGTGAGGGAGTAATCGTCGAGTGTTGATGTGGTAATAATTTCTTGTGCAGAGGTGGCACCTTTGTTGTGTTGAATTACAAAAAAAAACGACTCGTCCTTGGTGTTCTGGCTGAACCCTCTGGCTCAGGAAGCCATGTTCTCCTTTTAACCTTTTTCATTTGATTAAGAGGGAAAACAGTGTTTGACCTGCGCCGTGGGGGGGGGGGAGGCAGGCCGGCAGCTGGGATTTGAGCCAAAACAGCGGGAATCAGATCTCAAGTGGAGGAGCTGGCAAAGCCAAGGGTGGTGAAGGTCCATGCATATATACATACACACCCACACATAACAACACGAGCATGTATAAGTGTCCTTGTGGATGCACAGAAACACATACATGCAGAAACATATGAATGCACATGTGACATTGTTATTGATATTGACACATTAATTAACTGACTGGACAATGGTAAATGAGGTTATATATAATCATAAACCCACAGATAATTATTATTCAAATTGGTAGCCCCTATGGAGTTTTTAGCCTCTTGTAGCTCATTGTTTTGGTTGTATTTCCTGCAAATTTCTGCAGCAGTTTTTAGTCAACGTGTTGCCAGACAAAGTTAGTGGGTAGCTGGGGAACAAAGTTAAACTTCTAGAGATCAAAGAGCCAGATATTTTACTCAGAAATTGTTGATGCATGTTCGGCTTCTTCTAGTTCTAGAAATGTATTTAACAAGAAACCAATCAATTTGGTGAAGCTTTCATTTTTTCCACTTTCTCGCCTGTTATGAAGCCATTTTTTTTTCATTCATTTTTAGAGCGTAGTGTGTCATATTCTTTCAAGTGATTCCAGATAGTGGTGGTGAGGATCTACTTGTGGTTGCTGTTCTTCTTTGCTCACATAGTTTTCCTGTTTCTGAAAAATTTAGACTTTTTTTCCTCGAGATTTGCTTAATTTGAGTATTTGTACCAGCACTTAAGGTGGCAGAACTTGACCCTCCTTAAGCTACTTAATCTTTTCTTGAAAACTTAAAATCTTTCAATTCTCTTCTCTTTAAATCTTTGAATTCTTCTTCTCTTTCTATCATCTCTGTTTGAGTGTGTTTTCAGGTGCAAACACTTCTGATCACACTCAAACCAGCTTCAACCGACTTCAACCTTTCAATGAGAGAGGACAGTGAACCTCTCATTTTTAGCTTTTATTATACACTCATAATTAGTATTCAGCTTAATATGACTGAGTTGTACAGCTGCCTTTGTTAACGTGATTTACTGTGGAAACTGTGTAAAGCAGTGGAGCATCAGCTGGTTCTGTTTCTATCAAAAAGAAAATTCTCCAAACGTATGACAACATATGTCAAATTAAATCCTGTATCGCTGAAAACTCCAGCGCGCACGAAGTTCCCATCCTCTAATCTTAGATAAGCCCACACACTTATGATACAAGCTGTATACCTTCTTATTTACTTCCGACGAGGATTTCAGAAACTTTATTTCAAAGCATAAACAAGACGGAGTCGAGAAACAGAAGTGCTCATGCAAACATGTGGCTTCAGATTTGATCTGCCTTGAAGAGTCCTTGAAAAAGATTAAACTCCTACTGAGTCTGACCTCTGACCTCCCAGCAGAGTGGAGCCAGAGGAAAGTGAATTCTCCTATATATAATATATCTATATGTTTTTTTCTATCACGCAGCCTTCATCCCACCTGAGCTGCTTCTCATGCCCTCGCTTCTCTGTCGTGACTTCAGCTTTTAAATGGGCTCCACGAACAATCGAGACGTTACAAAAAATCAATCTTCTGGCTCCGCTGCTATTCAGCCCTCTTTAAATGTATACGCATAATACAACTACTGTGCATCACATAATGAGCAGCCTTGAGATTCAGGAGCTGATGCCGCTGTTCAATTTCCCCTTTAGCCATTTAGCAGACTTATGCAAACACAATAGATTTTTACCTTCCACCATATGAGTGAAGCAGCAACTACAAATATATTTACATTTATATAAGTACAAAGGCAACCATTAGGGAATATTAAGTAAATTAGCTTTGTGATGAAAATATAGTTCTGTTTAGCAGACGTGTAATTGAACAACACAGCAGTATATATATACGCTTCTCTATCTCTGAGTGTAACAAAGGATGCGCATACATCAGCCTCATTAGCATCATAATAGCCAGTGAGTCACACCACGCCGTCGCCACTTCCTCGCCTGTTATGAAGCCATTTCAAGAAGCTGAAAAAGCTCTCGAGAGCGCTGTATGCGGCCCGATGCACCACCAGCCATCTCACACACACACACACACCCAACAGCATTGACATTCAGAGGCTGACGCCGGCGGCTGCACGATCGGGCAGCCGCCGGCGTCAGTCTATTCTGCAACAAATGCAGAAAGTAGAAGCAGGCATGATTTTCAACATGTCCACCGCGATGCTGATGTTAACACTGAGGCAGGTGGGAAGAGTCAATTATATCATGGCCGCCATGTAAATGATCATGATTAGGCCAAAAGAAACATATGAACAAGATGTGTGTTTAGGTGATATCAGATCTATGTTTTTCATTATGTTGTAAAGATTCAATTCCTATGAAATAGGTTAGATGTTGTCATCCATTTTTCCACCTTTTACAAAGGTTTTATTGAAACTTACACTTTCAGCTATAGAAACTGTGACCCCCTGAATATTTTTATTTTCATTTAGTCATATAATATATTTCAATGCATTCTTATTGTGTGAAGGTTTTGGATAGCTTTCCCGTCCATTGCTCGTGTAAATGCAGTTTCACAGAACATTTGAGGTCACATTTTAATTGTACACAGAAAACTGGACTGAAAATTGTTTGCATTACTACTATTACTAAATGGAGTTCAACCAGTGTTAAAGGTGAATTCAGTCAAACCATCTCCACAGATTTAACCTATTGCTGCTTTATAAAGTTGAGTTAGCAACAAAGGCGGTTGATCATTTTTTCATCACTATGACTGAACCGTTTCTTATTGCACAGAATAATGTGAGTGTTACTATTAAAATATTGATTAGCGCTGCCTTAAAGTTATTAGTTACAGCTTTGTTTGACAAGACAAACTGTCCGGTCTATAGTGCATCGATTTGTCAGAGTGTTGCCGCGAATATTTCCCTCCCACTCGTTAAACTTGTGTTCGCTCGCCTGCATCACTTCTGGAGTTAGGAGGGTTTTGATTTTATTGGAAATGATCTTTCTGAAACATCTTGTAGACAAGTGTCATCCAAAGGTAGAGCTGGTTCTTTCTGTGTAAACAAGCTGTTAAATGGAGTCAGGTGGGGAGTTTAGGAGACTACGACACAAACAAACATCTCAAGCTTCCTCCTTTTTTTTTATCACAGCTGTAATTACCACATTCCATTTCTCAAAGAAACAAACGATAAGAGGCCTCCCTGCAGCCCCCCCCACCAGCTATCTGCTGCCTCACACACACTCATATTAATTCCTCCCTTTATTCCAGCTATATATGAGTCTCTCACCAACACATAGAGCCTCACTCTCACAAACACCGACCTGCTCATTAATTCAATCTCTGCTGATGGTTTATTCACTCCACCTCTTTTTCCTACGAACCAGGGGTGGATCCAGATTAATTTTAGTCGGGGGGCACGGAAGGTACAACAGATATTTTTTGGGGGGGCACTGAAAAGTTATTAAAAAAAATGAATATATGACCTTTTCATTTTGGACTGTTAACATTAAAATTATGATGGACGTGTTTCCTTGTTTATGTGAATTGCAGCAACATCGTCATCTGCAACATCTGCCTGTAATGTAAAACTTGTAAGATCAAGCATAGTATCCTAAGGCCAATTAAGTGACAAATATTGTGTAAGAACAACACTATTTACAACCCTGTCAAATTTCACTTCTTATAATGTTTACTTTTTTTTTTTTTAAATATGAAACAATATTCTGTACTTTTAGCAACCAGTTCTCAGCTGTAAACCATAAACATCAAAATGAGTACTACCCAATACATCACAGTGAACAGTAGCAATCTTTACCCTTGACTTGTAATAAACTATGTGCAGTAATGTACGTTTTAAAATAATAATAAAATACAATAACAATACTCCATATTCTTAGATCATATATTAATGCACAGCTCAGTAAACATCATAGTGGTCTGCACAGAAATGAAAAAAGCAGCTCCCAATCTACTTTCACAGTGAGCAATATTATTTACTCTTAATGAGTACCTAGTCTCAGCTCTGGTCCTTAAGCATTTTAGTGTTGTGCACAGTAATCAGTCTTTATCAGAATAAGCATCAGTACATTTTCATAGTGCAATTTCAAAGTTCTTTTTTTATGGCAAAAACACTTCAAAACAACTGTATTTTGCGATTTCCATGTCGGCAATGCAGGGTAGCAATCAAAAGATCGGAAGAACGTCCTTGGTGCATTCAGTTGCAGTCGGACAACGAAGTTGCGTTCATGACCATCGGAAATCGGACTTTCAGTGATGTAAACCGCCAACAAAAATTTTTTTTGGGGGGTGGGGGAAGGGGGGGCACACAGGGTGGCCAATCAGATCACAGGGGGGGCCACGGCCCCCCCTTGCCCCCATGGAAGATCCGCCACTGCTACGAACGCTCTTCTACTCTCACGTCCACGTCTGCGTCCTCTCACCCTTCCTCCCGTGCTAAATGGCTTGACACGGAGCCCGACTTGGCTGCAGGGCCTGTAGCTTTTGAGCGGCTGATTTGCAGCAGTCGCCCGAGAGCCTGCCTCTGTTTATCTTGGCGATAATGATAACGCTCCGGGGTGAGGAGGCCCCAGCTCGCCGCAGCCTTTTATGGCCTCGGCAATGACGGCGTGGAGGTTAGAGATGACTGTTACAAAGAGATACAGCCACAATCGTTCACACACTTGAATCAATAGAATATCGATTTGCATCAGAAGATAATATTTTCAAAGCTGTGAGTTTTAATTTGTTGAGGTTTTTCACAGTAAAAGCTGATTTTTGATGCACTGAAATTATTAGAGCAGCATCATGTGATACGATCAGATTAGTATCTGCTCTGATTTTGCAAATTGCTCGGTGAGAATTATCTCCTTTACGTTATAATGGAGCTGATGACTATCGTGTTTTCCTGTGTGAGGCCTTCGCTGGTGTATCAGAAATGCGTGGATTTCGCGGCTTCACAGCTAAGTGGCAAAAGACAGATTATCATTGCTGAGAGCGACTTCAGAGGCTCTATCTCTTACACAGCAGTTTTTTTTTTACGTCCCAGCTTTGAATATTATCAACACGAGAGGGGCTGCGGGCATTGTTGCCGGCTCCGGCTGCGTAATGTCAAATCGATACCTGGTGCGTTTCGGGTTTCACAAATGAAAAATACAAGCAGATTTGATCAATGTACAAGAGGGATGTATGACTTGAGGCTTGTGCTGCTCTGGTAATACAAGACAGATCCATAGCGCAGCCGCAGTCAAGGTTAATCTATGAGCCCAGATGAAAATCGGCACTTAGCTGGTGCAAGTTTGACTCAGTCTTATTGACGGAATAAGCCAGACAAATCTATGATTGGGAGCCTTCGGCGAAAGTTAAGACATTTTTTTCAGGTTTTTTTCAAGTTTTCAGAAGGACTCGCTGTTGAATGGCTCGATAATTAAAAAACACATAGTGTTCTCTGAAGTGTCAGTCTTCTGTCAGGGAACAGCAGATAAATGGCAGATAAACTGCAGGGACATTAAAGAGAAGACTTTAAGGAAGCAGGAAATCTGGAGGTGCTGATTTCAGTTTGAAATAAAACTCTTCATCTGTGACACAGGATTTTCCCCAGAGAGAAAACACACCCGATCCCCGCGCTTCAAGGGGAATTCCCACATGACGAGCAGAAAATATTATGATTTTCACAGGATTGAATTGCAGCTCCTTTTATTTCCATGAGGTGATGTGCGGCGTTTTCATTATAAAACAAATATTAGTTTATGTCATCCGCCTTATATGAGAGAGGTTCAGCACTGGATCTGATTTTCATTCGATATATATTCAGTGGTGTTTTTTTGTAAATCAAGCCTTCATGTATTATATCTCCTTCTGTGCTATATCACATAGCTGCATTTTAGTCATGTGGATGTCAGATAACTTTTTTTTTTCTGTAATATAACAGTTATGTCAGAACATTTTCTCCTGACCACTGAATGATGATGAAACAGTTTTTGAAACCAAGCTGATTCTACTGTTCAAACAAGACTGTGCAGATGTTCCTTTATTCGTTCCACAATAAGAACATTTATGGTGTACAGCAGCAAAAAGGCAAGAGTAGATGAATAGTAAGTAAAAAACCTAAATCTAATCTAAAAGTATAAATTTGCAAGAGAAATATATGAACAAAATATGGACATGGCATTGAATAAAGATAAGATGAAATTAAATATTGCACAGTGAATGAGATATTGCACAGAATATCTAACGATATATTAATAAATAAAAGTATTGCTCTCACAAATGAAAAGTTTAATTCATAAGCAATAAAATACACCTTTGCTCATTTCAATACTCTTTTTGCTGCTACTTGCTGTTGCATGTCTTGGACATCATTTCACACCTGTAGCTCACACCAGATGTAGCAGCAGTAGCCAGGATGTGCCAGTCCTGGGAGCTAATGTGATCAGATTGCTGCTCCTCTGGAGAGTTGATGTGCGGTGACCTTGGGAAGTGAGACAGTCTTGATGTGAGCGCTGCAGGTGTCCGACACCACTGACAGATCAAAAGTTCCACTGGTTTTATTATAACTCAAGGTCAATTTGCCGGCTTTTAACAGAGCTGTCAATCACATTATTTTCCAGAAGCTGTGGAAAAAGCCAGTATGAGCAGACACCATATGCATGTAATTGGACCTTTAGTTATGTTGTTTTTTTTCAAAGAACTGTTTATAAAGTCAAGGATGAAATTTCATGCTCAAAAATTAGTCTTTAAAGCAAATGACTCAGGAAGTAAAGAGAAAATCATTGAGGCATTATCCTGCAATTTCTACTTTTTCAGCAAAGTTTACTTGATTTCAATACGGAAATATGGAAAAAAAAAACCTTCTTGTCTGAAATAATGACCTGCCGAGCTCAAAAGAAAAGCCTCGCTTTCAATTTGACGGCTGCGGTTTGATGTGGATGATGAGAAAGTTCTGGCTGTTATGTTGCAGAAAGATGTTGAAAGCAAAAGGGAATTGAAGTTTTTGCAAGTTGGAGGATTTTCTGATCCCGTCGAGCTCACTGATCAAAGTACGTCATTAACCGAATCTATATCCAAACTGTATTCATGACACTGTAAGAAGATTTGGATGATAACGGACATTTGGCATCAGGCGTGAGTCGAGTCTGATCCGCTGTCAGTCACACACACAGAAACACAACTGTCAGGCCAGATACGTCCAGTTAAAGGGCTCCATCATGGGAGCTTCCTCCTCCAAAGGGACAGTCTCACAAAGACAGAAATTAGTGATGCGTTTGAGCGCTCCACGTAAACTTGATTTTCACAGTCAGAAGCAGCTGTTTGTGAAGTGGATCCATGATTTTATAGCTCAAGTTGTGACAATTCACTTCAACAACTGATGGACAACCAACACACTGTGTATGAATGTGTCACAATTAATAGTAAATATAACCATGTGATTGTAATTGACAGTAAAGATCTGTGATTAACAACATATTAATGTCCAGTTTTGACGACAGTGATCGAAGAGTGCCAATGTGTAAATTCACAATTGTGCTCTTCAATTTAATTTCTGTCTATTTATTGTTTTTTCAAATTGGTGTAAAACTTATTTCCAGGTGAAATTTAACAGTCTCAAGTCTTAAGCTTCACTAAAGCTTTGAGATAATACTATAATCACTTCAAGCAAGACACTGAAGAAAGACAGAAAAAAAATGCACCGCATCAAGACACAGTGTGTTTGTGCCTCTTTATAAATGCTACTGAATATTCATGAGCAAAGCAGATTTATGGCTCCCTGTTAATATCCATGGTGCAGCGTGAGGACGACAGTTGGTCTGTTGGGTTTTGTTGTAACGTCATTGTGCAGCTCGGTGGAGACCAAAGTGTTCAAAATGTGGATTTAAATTTAGCTCCTTGTCTCTGCTGCACCTGAATCCATCACTTCACACTGGTCAGGTTTGATCAGCAGCAAATTGAAGAAGCTTTTTAAGGTGGATTTCATCAGCACTGACACTGCAGGCTGTGAGCTGCCTGTGATCAGACAGTTGCATGTGTAAGTGTTTCTTAAGGAGTTGGTGAGTGTGAAGCTGTAATATTTGCTGTGTTGGGTCACAGATGTTTGCTGGTGTGGCCAAAATTGCATCATTATGAAGTTCATGATTTCCTGTTCAGAACTCACAAGGTCACGAGTCCTGGGATTCCTTTGCTCTTTATTACCTCCTGCTTCTGTCGACCTTGCTATTGACCTTTCATTGCTACTAAATTAAGGCTTGCACTGTGCGTTCCGTAAAAATCCCTGCTCCTGGATCTTTGCTTGTTTTTACCTTCTCTCGGGAGAATTTCAAAATACAATGAAAAATATATTTGGTTTATTTTTCACCCAAAGCCAGTGTGAAATAAAAGTGACAAGCTGCTAGTGTAGGCACATTTCTTTCAGCTCCCTGGGCCCTTTATGTTCCAGTGCAATAAAGTTTCACCCATATGACAAGTAATAGTGCTGATTGTTCCTGTAATTCAACTCTTCTTTGATGGTGTGTAGCTTTACACCATCACAGCCCAGCCGTGTAAATATAGATTCATCCTTTTCCTTTATATCTATTTAACCTTCGTATATTAAATTGGCCCTGAAAATTGATAAATACTGATGCTCAACCTCAGTATTTCATACCATACTTCCTATTAATAGACTGAGAAACTCTTCACTTCACTGTGTTCACACTGCTGCAGCAGGGCTCAAACAAAGGATCAAACTCCTCCTCACTGCTTGTCAGATATTTTATTTTACTATAGTTTCAGATTCATTTTTAATAAGAGTCTTTACTGGATCCCAGATATCTGTCTCTTGAACACATCCTGAGAGTCTCATATATATTTTACCTTTGGACAGAGTCGGGCTGTTTCCAAGCAAATCGAATCGACTCCTTTTCATGTAGCAAGAAGGTAAATAATCATAATTGTTTTTGGGGGGTTTCAGGCAGAATAACAGTTGCTAAAAACACTCTTTGATTATTTTGCTTTCATTACTTTCATTTGATACTTGCTCATTTCTTCTTCTCCTCTCCCTCAAATCTCCTTAACACACACACTGCAACCCCCCCTTTTTCATCTGTCTCACCGTAACAGACACTTTTAATGTGGCTCAGCGTCTTAAAAAAGCAGCCGAGGAGGAGCTCAGGTGTTGGGCTGCTGTAGTATTTGGTGAAGTGTGAATATTCAGACAGGCAGTGATCATCAGCTGTTGCTAAAGCAAGCGAGCATCAGGGCTTTTTCCAAATGATTTACCTGTTATACGATACGTTACCTGGTGTTCATCACTGGATGATACAAGTTATATTTATGCAATGAATCCTCCCTTAATTTATAGTTATAGGGTTCAAGTGGGAAATCCTATGAAGCAATAGCCTTGATCAATGATGTTACTTCAGAGGATTTCCCACTTTGCCAAAAAAAAATTTTTGGCAGAACATTTGCTAAAGTTAAAGATTCTGTAGATCTGTATGTCAATGTTTTGGTGAAAGCACGTCTTCTTTAAGCCGAATGCCACTGACTGTTTGTTAACCGTGTTTCGTTCTGTTTCTGTCCAGCCATGTTCACAGAGGTGCCTCACGACATGACAGCTCAGAGAGGTCAGGATGTGGAGATGGCCTGCTCCTTCAGAGGAGCTGGGACGCCCTCGTACTCACTGGAGATCCAGTGGTGGTACATCAGGAACCATGTGGACTGGACGGACAGGCAGCCCTGGACAACCAACGAAGTAGGTTCATAACATGTGATGTGAAATGATGAACTCTAACGCAGCGTCTGGAAATGAACTCAACCAGCAACGACTATTTAAGTTTTAGCTTATATAATAATCATCAAATTAAATAACTTTTAAAAATATTTTCGGCCATCATTACAAATATCAGTAATTATAATATGTACGCAAATTGTGTCTGTCAACTGTCAACATTAAGCATCATCACCATCACAAATTACAGAAGGATTTCCTCATTTATCTTTGACCTAAAATACTTACTTATAATTCCGTGACAAATCACCAGATTTTGCAGAAAGTTCCCGACCGACCATCTCAGATTTGCTTCATATTTTTTTATTTTAATGTCCTTCTTACTAATAACTGCTGTAAAAAATTTGAGGCCAATATCTCCACTAGTTTCAGAGATATTCAGCCTTCAAAAAGGGGACGTGGCCTCATATTTAGCATAGAAACCGGTGTTAAAATCAAACATCCATAGTTTGATGGCTAATAACTTTTGAACTGTTCACACTAAATGGTTAAAAACTGAAAAAAACACTGTTGTATACTATGAGATTTTTTTTTAGGTGAATTTTTTGCATGTTACAAAATGACTTTAAAACTACTCAGAACCAGTGAACGTTTCATTCTCAGCATGAAATTGTTGTTTTTGGGAGTGTTTTCAGCGTTTTTTGGACAATCAATGAGTTGACCCCAAAC
>JBBMOC010000836.1:0-18770 GCA_037975185.1 Centropyge bicolor | reverse complement strand
GTTGGTGGAGCCACTGTGGTCGTTGTGGGGACACTTGTGGTTGTTTTCGACAACTCTGTGGTTTTTGTCGGAGCCATTGTGGTTGTTGTTGGAGCCACTGTGGAGGTTGTTGGAGCCACTGTGGACGTTGTTCCAGACAATGTTGTGGTTGCAGACAATGTGGAGCTTCTTTGGGTTTCTTTTGACTGACCGTAGTTGTTTGAGCTACTGTGGTTGTTGTTGTTCCTCCTGTTGTTGTCCACCACTGTGGATGTTGGTGGAGCCACTGTGGAGGGTGCTGATGCCCCTTTGGTTGTTGTTCTAGCCTCTTTGGAGGTTGTTGCAGCCACCGTGGATGTTGTTCCAGACAATGTGGTTGTTGTTGCAGACAATATGGTAGTCAGTGGAGCTTCTGTGGGTTTCTTTTGACTGACCGTAGTTGTTTGAGCTACTGTGGTTGTTGGAGCCACTGTGGATGTTGTGGGGACACTTGTGGTTGTTTTCGACAGCTCTGTGGTTGTTGTTGGAGACATTGTGGTGGTTGTGGAGGCCACTGTGGTAGTTGTTGGAGCCATTGTGGAGGGTGCTGATGCGCCTTTGGTTGTTGTGGAGACCACTGTGAAGGTTGTTGCAGCCACCGTGGATGTTGTTCCAGACAATGTTGTTGTTGCAGACAATGTGGTAGTCAGTGGAGCTTCTTTGGGTTTCTTTTGACTGACCGTAGTTGTTTGAGCTACTGTGGTTGTTGTTGTTCCTCCTGTTGTTGTTGGAGCCACTGTGGATGTTGGTGGAGCCACTTTGGTCGTTGTGGGGACACTTGTGGTTGTTTTTGACAACTCTGTGGATGGTGTTGGAGACATTGTGGTGGTTGTGGGGGCCACTGTGGTAGTTGTTGGAGCCATTGTGGTTGTTGTTGGAGTCACTGTGGAGGTTGTTGGAGCCACTGTGGAGGGTGCTTGTGCTCCTTTGGTTGTTGTCGGAGCCTCTTTGGAGGTTGTTGAAGCCACTGTGGATGTTGTTCCAGACAATGTGGATGTTGTTGCAGACAATGTGGTAGTCAGTGGAGCTTCTTTGGTTTTCTTTTCACTGACCGTAGTTGTTTGAGCTACTGTGGTTGTTGGACCCACTGCCGCAGTTGTTGGAGCGATTGTGATTGTTGCTGTAGCCACCGTTATTTTTGTTTGTGCCCCTGTGGTTGTTGTTTGACCCTCTGTGTTTCTTGTTTGAGCCAATGCGGTTGTTGTTGCTGAGTCCACTGTCGATGTTGTTGGAATGACTGTGGTTATTGTTTTAGCTTCTGTGGTTGTTTTTGGTGCCACTGTTGTTGTTATTGGAGCCACTGTGGAGGTTGTTCGAGCCACTGTAGATGTTGCTGCAGCGACTGTGGTTGTTGTTGGAGCCAATGTGGTTGTTGTTTGAACTTTTGTGCTTGTTGTTGGGCCTATGGCGGTTGTTGTTGTAGGCACTGTGGAGGTTGTTCCAGACAATGTGGTTGTTGTGGCCACTGTGGTAGTTGGTGGAGCTCTTGTGGTTTTCTTTAAAGTGACCGTAGTTGTTGTTTGAGCTACTGTGTTTGTTGTTGGAGTCACCGTGGAGGTTGGTGGATCCACTGTAGTTGTTGTTAGAGCTTCTGTAGCTGTTGTTGATGGTGTCTCTGAGGTTGTTTTTAAGCCCATTGTGGTTGTTGTTGGAGCCCCTGTGGTTGTTTTTTGGACTTCTGTGGTTGTTGGAGCCACAATGGTTGTTGTTTGACCCTCTTTTGTTGCTTGAGCTTCTGTGGTTGTTGTTGGAGTCACTGTGGAGGTTGTTGAAGTGACTGTGTTTCTAGTTGGAGCCAATGTAATTGTTGTTTGACCCTCTGTGCTTCCTGTTTGTGCCATTGTGGTTATTGTTGTAGCCTCTGTTGTTGTTTTTGGACCCATTGTGGTTGTTTTTGGAGCCAATGTAGTCAGTATGTTGGGGTTTTTGTTGTTGCGGCATCTGGGGGTTTTTCTTGGATATCTTCCGTTTTTTCGGCATCTGCGGCCCCTCTGGCGTTCATGGTTGTCTTTGGGGTCACCGTTGTTGATGTTTGGACCTTTGTGGTTGCCGTTGCGGCATCTGCGGTTGTTGCAGCGTCTAAGGTTGTTGTTGGAGCCTATGTTGTATTTGTTGGCGCTATTGTTGTTGTTGTTGGCCATTGTGGATGTTTTAGGGAAATCTACTGTTGTCATTGGCCCCATCGTTGTTGTTGATGAAGTTGTAGCAGTTGTTGGTGAAATTGTAGCTGTTGTTGGTGACGTTGTAGCTGTTGTTTGTACAGTTGTTGCTGTTTCCATTTGAGTTTGATCAGAATTAAGTTAAATACTGTCATGTTATTTTTCTGGTTTCCAATTCATGCATACTATTAGTACTTACCAATGAGTACAAGGATGACGACAGACGTCCTGATGATCATTGTGGTTGGTTTCTGTTCTCCTCCTCCTTCTCTCCCAAAACTGTTTCTGATCATCTCCTGTAGGAAAATGAAAGACAGTCGCAAAGAAGGACAACAGTTGAATAAAAGCCTCTTTTCAAATAGTGTCACATTAACTCTGATGCTGATCAATGTACATCGTCTCTGAAAACAAGAAAATACATAAGGCCTAAGGCGTTTTTCAGTTCCTTCTGATCTGATAAATATTCAAACAAATCCACATGGAACAGTCAGAACTAGTGATGCTGCATCAAGAAGTTGGAGGGTGAAACAGATTTATGTAAAATGCATCAAAGTTTTCACATCAAAAAACACACACATCAAAAACAAAGAGCCACAAATGTTCTTGAACACAATAAGCAATTCATCTAGTGTTAACTTTCAGCCAAAGACCAATAACTGAACATATTTGTTGGAATGTGAAACACAAACAATGTTGGATTTTTTCAGCACTAATATTGAGACATGTTTAGTTTCACAGCAAAAGCAACAAAATGTGTTCATGTGAAATTGGAAAAGGGCCCCAAACAAACTCCTGATCTGTGTATTTCACAGCTTCTCTACAATGTCCCCCTAACTTGGAACTGTTGAAATTGAGTTTTAATAAAAAAAAATTCAGTTTACTTTTCATGGATAATGGAGCCATTAAAGCCCTTTAACAATTCATCAATTAATTCACAAATGATGGAAACCAGTTTTGTCTTCTCATTAGGTTTATCGCTTATTTAGATAATTATACACATATTACATGTAAAAACTAAATACAATTTAAAAACATGCATCAAACTGCTCAAGCATGTAAAAACACTCGATCATATGAGAATCTAAAGCTGCAGAAACCAAAGTGGTTCTAAATCCTCAGAGAAGTACACACTTGGATGATGAAGTGAAGTGAAGTGAATTGATGCTGTGCTCTGTTTCCGTGCAGTGTCTCTTCTGGACTCGCTCTTGTTGGTGTCTGTCTCTCGGTCTCACCTGTCTCTTATATATGATCACACGCTCAGAGATTATGTAAGACTCACGTCAGAGGACAAGCAATGTATTGACTGCTTAATAATAATGTTCATGCTTGATCGACCTTCCCCTCCCAGATTAACATGTTTCTTTTTCTACTCATGGTCATTAATTGGATGCTGAGATCCATGTGTTTAATAGAGACGTGAAACTAGTTGAGCCACATTTCATTGAGTTTGGACAGAGCAGCTTCAGGCCAACTTTACTTTAACGTTTGGAGGATGTGTTGAAGTTTAGAACAGGACGTTTAAATGAATCTTTGTCCTGCTGCTGGAGGCGTCACGATGGACGTGTGTGTGTGTGTGTGTGTATGTGTGTGTGTGTTTTCACACTGACACTGTGGGAACTCGTCTTCCTTATGGGGACAAAATGCGAGTCCCCATCATGTCAGTCATCCATTGACTAAAGTGCAGACTGGGGTTAAGGCTTCGTCCTGGTTATAGTTTGGGTTCATCATCAGGAATCAGTGTTACATAATGATTCTGAAGTGATGTGAATGTGACTGTCTATGAATGTGCGTGCGTTCGTGTGTGTGTGTGTGGGTGTGTGTGTTTTATCACTCGATACTTCGCACAGTGATTCTTTTAATTGCAGAGATGGAGCTCCTGTCAGTCATCAAACCTGACGCCACTCCTCACACACTCCCACCTGATTTAAACAAACAAATCTATTTCATTATTTAACAACAGGTCCGTTTTTGTCAGCACTGTCATCGAGGCGTTGACTCAATCCAAAGTTTTCAAACTGAGAACATAGTTAATAATGGTGTTGTGCTGGACGAAAGCATGAGGGTCATTCCAGAATTGGAGGACATTTTGGCTTCCAAATTCTTGAAAAATAAACCTTCGCTTCTGCTTCATATTCATCAATAATAGGTAATAAACTATCAAAAGCTTGATTAGCTCAGCTTACAGATAAATGGTACAATTTTTCTCACATGATTTATTTGGTGTTTACAATACTTGGTGCAACGTTACTCATATCACAGTAACAGGGTTGCAAATCCATCCTAATGTTAGCTTTCTCTCAGCAGTAGAAGCTAGCTGCTTAGCTAGCTGTTACTGCTGAGGAAGAGGACAAACTTACCTATGAAAATAAGATAAGACATTTTTCTTTTTAATTGTCTTATTCTGATTATAGGCATAACAGGGTTGCATGAGGTAGAGTGAGACATTCAATCAAGGCTAACTATGTTATAAAAATAAGAAAAACAGAAGAGAGGATATAACTTTGCTCTACTCATTCTTTTGGAAAACTGTTTGATGATGTCAAGTCCAGCATATCATGTGATTCACTGCTTTCTTCTTCTTCTACCATGCTAAAAAGGTTATGGTAACAGGGTTGCGTGCATGTTGGGGGACACATGTTCCATGAATAATAATTATTATTTGAAATATTATGTTTATTAAAACAAATGTTCCCACAGCTACAAGAGACAGAAATGAAACAAATAATACCAAAAAAATGAAATTTAAATTTCATTTTAACTGTTTTATTTGAGATTCAATTTGGTCATTAGGGGGAAGGGACAAGAGAAAAATGGCATTTTAGGGGGTACTCCAGACTTATTTGGTATTTTAAAAACTATTTTCAAGCATTCTTTTCTTTTAGTTTTATTAGATTTGCTCTCAGGACAAGTACATTTACTCAGAAACTGCATGTTTTATTATTTTGTATGTGGATTATTTAAAATTTGATGGGTGGGACGTAAAATGTCCTCCAATTCTGGAATGACCCAGGTGTCTCTAATATTCTGACCAGGCGAATAAAGAACGGAAACACTTTACATTTCATTGATTTACCTGCCACTTTCATCCATATTCATTTCAGTTCAGTTCGACTTTATTTATATGGCACCGAATCGATTTGTGGAGCGAGCGGTGCTCCTGAAGACCTGCTACCACTCTGCTGTGGCATCAGCCATGTTCGATGGAGAAGCGTGCTGGGGCCTGCTGCTCCCTGCAGACCTCACACCACCATCAGTACATCTGTGCATCTCTTTTCATGTCAGCTCCACTCACTGTGCAATATTCTGTATTCAGTATTTCAGCTCTCATGTCCAACCACAATTCAGGCCCATAGAGTATATTTACTGCTCATATGTTTAAATTCATATCCCATATTTTCATATTTCATATCCATATTTGAAACTGTAAATAAGTCATGTAAATGTGTTAATACTTTAATTCTTTGGTCTGTTATTTGTTCTCTCTCCCCTGTGCTGCTGTGACCTGTGAATGTCCACACTGTGGGACCAATAAAGCTTTCTCTTCTCTAAAATGTCAACAGCAGTCATCTGGAGGCACCTGACATGCAGAGCAGGTCTGGACTGATGATGTGATGCTTTCTCTTGTGCTGGCCCATTAAAGGGTTAATATAGAGCTCCACCTTTACTTTCCCCTCGGTAACAGATCCAGACTGTCTGCTGTCAAACATTGAACCTGGATCATCTGGTGAATTTCCTCACAGTGGGACGAATAAGGGAATATCTCATCTGGTCTTGTTGCAGCTCTTCATTGAAACAATACAAATAAAACATGAAATATTAATATTCCAAGACTCCCTAAAATTCATCTGGACATATTTGGTGTCTTTGGAAACTGTGGAATCTCCACTGGACTGGAGAGTTTGAATCAGGCAAAAATGTTATTGTTATCATTTGTTTATTGATGAAGCAGTTTGCATGTTCCTTCAAACATTAGGTTAATGAAGTGCAGATGTTTAGAACTTTACAATCTCAGACATTCACAGTTTGAAATACTAATAATTACAATAAACTATAGAAAAAGGTATTTACACAATTTGACACAATCACAAAGTTTCCTTCTATATTAAGAACTTAATATAAATGATAAATAGAACTGTGTGTGATCTACAATCATACACATACACACAACACAACAGCACAACAAGGAGCACAATAAATAATACAATACAAATTACACCTGTTCAAAAGACAAAATATCCACCATGTTTGTGACTGTTACTGATTAGTGAAAGTAATTATTAAAATGTCGATGACTGTACCCAGAGATACAGGAGTGGTTGACCCCTCCTCTCCTGTCTGAATTTAGACATACACATGATTAAATAAAGCAATTAAATAATAGATTTTTCTTTCATTCTGTGTCCATCAATCCTGACATGCTGATGTATCTGTGTTACGTTCACAGGAGCAGGACAGCTACCACAGCCACTGTGATGGGAATGAGACTGATTTTGTTGTTGACTGCAGCTGCTGTTGCAGATGTTGTATTGGATACCACTCCTACTCCGGCTCCTGCACTTTGTCCAGCTCCTGCTCCTGCACTTTGTCCAGTTCCAGCTCCTGCACTTTGTCCAGTTCCAGCTCCTGCACTTTGTCCAGCTCCGGCTCCTGCACTTTGTCCAGCTCCGGCTCCGGCTCCTGCACTTTGTCCAGCTCCGGCTCCGGCTCCTGCACTTTGTCCAGCTCCGGGTCCGGCTCCTGCAGGTGCCGCTGTTGCTCCGGTTGCTACGTTGCCAGACACTTTGGACACTGCCATTTCTGCTGCTGTTGCTGCTNTTATAGTTTGGGTTCATCTCCAGGAATCAGTGTTACATAATGATTCTGAAGTGATGTAAATGTGACTGTCTAGGAATGTGTGTGCGTGTGTGGGTGTGTGTGTTTTATCACTCGATACTCTGCACACAGTGATTCCTTTAATTGCAGAGGACGTGATGGACGTCGGCCCTGATGCCACTCCTCACACACTCCCACCATCTTTAAAAAACAGAACATAACCTTTCACTGAGTGGCCACTTTATTAGGTACACCTGTACAAACTAATGCAGTCTGACACAACTGTTCTTCCATAAACTGGACCTGTATGGTTCCTTTAACGGTCAGTTTTTGTTACCACTGTCACAGACGCTGATCTCTGAGGTCACAGTCAGTGATGCTGTTGTACTGGACTAAAGGAAATATGGAGGCTCTTCCCTGGAAAAGACGACGTCTACTTGGCCACATCTGTTGATCCAAAGCCTGCATCTCTTGTGCAGCATTAATGGAGCCTCCCAGATGTGTGACCCCCCCCGTGCCACGGACACTGATGAGCCCCCCACCATCACAGATGCTGGGTGTGACCTGTTCGCTGGTAACAGGCCGGTGGTCCCTCTCCTCTTCAGAGCGGAGGACGCAGCGTCCATCATTTCCAAAACCAATGTCAGAGTTTGAGTCGTCCAACCTCAGGACGCTGTTCCACTCTACTCAGTCCGTCATTAATGGGCTCAGCCGCAGAGAAGTCGCTGGCCTTTCTGGATCAGGTTTATAAGAGTTTCCTCTTCACATGGTTCAGTTTGAACCTGCATCTGTGGAAGCAGAGACGACATGTTCACAGAACCTGGTTTGTGAAAGTGATGTTGAGAGTCGTGTCTGTTCTGAATGACCTGAGGGCCGAGGACCTGAGGGCCACGCCTTGTTCCTTTTGTCCAGACATTACTCCAGACCCTCTGAACCTGTTAGTGACATTCTGAAGTGTAGGTGATGAAATGAGGAGAACTTCATTCTGAGATCTTTGAACTGAGAGACTCTGCTGCTCTTTTTGAACCCAGTCACCTCACTGAGCAAATTAAGCCCATTATCTGGAGATTTTCCACCAGGTGTTTTTTTTAGCATGACACAATTTCCCCAGTGTTTTGTGGGACTTGGAGTTGTAACATTCTGAGCCCTCATGTGTGTAGGAACACTTTACACTGCATTCATGTAGCTGCCACTTTAATCCAGAGCAGGAAGGTTTTTAAATCCTGCGACTTCATGATCGTCATTAAACACGCTGAACATTCAGAACCAGTGTCCAGTGTGTTGGAGACCGGCCGGGACCAGAACCAGCACCGAGCTCGTGACTCACAACCCGAGATTCTACACGATGCAGCGAAGCCTCCAGACACCAGGAAAAAGGTTGTGGTGAAGAAACGCTGGATTAAACAACATAAAACACTGAAGTCAGCGAGCGAAGGACAGGAAGCCGGAGTTGAACTGAAGCTGATCCTCAAACTGAATCTGTCGTTCTGTGTTTTGGAAGCTGAAGCTGATTTCATCCTCCTCAGTCTCAGAGTTCAATCTGACATTCAGCAGCTGTCAGTGATGTGAAAAGGAGATCAGTTGCTCTTTTCTCCAAATGAAAACGATCAAACACGCTTCAGCTCGATACTCTGACTTAACGCTGGTTTTTGGCGCATGTCCTACTCTGTCTCTTTGTCTCTCTTGACTTTTATCTTGGCCTGATGTCAAAAATCTGTCCACCCTGTTTTTTTCCCTCACCTTGGTTTCTACATGTTGTTCCACTGTTTTAAAGACACCTGCTCACCCCGACACTGAACTGGGGGGGTCGGGACCCTCGAGGAAATCCCATGAGGGATTTGAAGGGGCCAAAAGATGAACAATGGGAGGAGGAAGGAAAAAGTCTGACTCCTGTCATTTTCCCATCGTGTTGTGAAAACGGATGTTTGCTCTGAGGAGGTGAGAGTCTCACACTGAGGTCACAGAAGTTTCACTAGTTTGACGACAGGTTGTAATATTTTTTACACTGTTTAAATCATTTCACATGATCAAAATGATGAAGATTTTTCAGGCTTGTTTTTTCTCCTGTTTCTGCTGACATGGCTTCGTGTCTGTTGATGTTGAGCCGTGAGCTTCGTTTGAGAATCGGAGCCTCTTCGGCTCTGAAGAAACTCACCTGTGAGCAGATGTCAAACGAAACTGATTTATTATCATAAAGTTTCATGAGTGACAGCTCGTCATCTTTGGCTGACATCTGTTATCACAGCTGGGGCCGCAGGCTGTGAGCCGCCTGCTTACAATCACAACCATGACATGAATGAGAATCTGTTTATTCTGTCATGGTGCATCACATCATTTACTCTTCAAAGACTCTCAGCTTAATTCTGAATAGAATCTGGATTTTCTCGCTGCCTGGATCCATGAAATGAAGAAGAAATCAACACAAACAACAACAAAGCGCCGGCGCGAGGCGGTGGCGGCGGCGGCGGCGCTGGAGGCCACGAGCCGCGGCCTGTTGTCTTTGTTCAGGGTGGAGGTCACAGCCGGGTGCCCCTGGAAGAATGTGGCCAATTAGGCGTAACTGTGGGCGTGTGATCCGCCCTTCTGTAGTAATACTGTATGTACACTATCTTTTGTCTGCTGCTATGAAACGCTCTATTAAATTTGTCACTAATTACTGGTTTGCTGTCATTGTGCTGTGATGTTTGACTAATCGGCCGATTCAGGCGACAGAAATGAGACGTGACATTTCTGAAGGAAAAAAAACACACAGTTACATATTTGTCTGAATCATCATCAAGGCTTCAATCTGCAGCGGTGCAGTGTGGCAGTACTGCAACAGTACTGCAGCAGTACTGCAACAGTACTGCAACAGTACTGCAACAGTACTGCAACAGTACTGTTGCAGTACTGCCACAGTACTGTTGCAGTACTGTGGCAGTACTGCAACAGTACTGCAGCAGTACTGCAACAGTACTGCAACAGTACTGCAACAGTACTGTTGCAGTACTGCCACAGTACTGCAACAGGACGTCCCTGCAGCTCACAGGGAACTCCAGCACATTTATTTGACAGCTTCACTTACTTTAATTTCAGCCGCCACAAAATACACGAAGAGTTTATAAAATGTGATGTTTTGTGATAAATTAAACTCCCAACAGTTTCTACAAGTGCAGCTGAAACAGATCAGTTTGTCAATAGACAGAAAATTAACTATCAACTATTGTGATAAACATTTTTCCTGTAAAAACATTTGATGGTTCCAGGTTTGCTGTTTTTCCTAAATTTCAATGTGTCTGTAACAGTTTGCAGGTTTGTTCTGTTGCTCGGAGCAAACCAACACTGTGACGGTGTCACTTTGGATCATGTGACCACATTTCTCACTGTTTTCAATAATCGATGGAGAAAATAATGAGCAGATAAATCCAGAATGAGAAGAATCATTAGTTTCAGTTTCAGTTCAACACAACAGTTCAAACTGAGCTCCAGCAGGAAACGTCCTGCTCTGACAGAAGACTGAAGATTATACTTACAGGCTTTAACTTAAGTCACATTTTCAATGCAGGACTTTTACTTGTAACAGAGTATTTTCTTTTAACAATACCACTGTGTATCGGTACTTTTACTGTAGTACATGATCTGAATACTTCCTCCTCCACTGAGCGGCCTGTTATCAAAATATCATGTCAAATGTTTGAGATCTACAACCTTCAAACATTCAGAACAGGAGCAGAGAACACAGGAAGGAAACAGTTTGTTCTTTAATAAACTCTTTGAACTTTTCTTTATCAAACCTAATTCCATTCAGACAAAACAGTTTTATAGTTTTAAATTTCTCTCAATTGAGACAATGAGAACAAAACATGGAGTCTGATGTCTTGAAGCAGCGTGGGATCATGGGAGTTGTTGTCCTCATTGAAACTGCCTGATCGTGATCCGGATCAGAGACATAAACTTCATCATCTCTGCCTGCAAACATTCATTTATATGAACTAACAAACTCAAAAACTCAATCAAATCCAATTCCCCTCACATCAGCAGCAGAGTGACACAGCTGAGTGTGTGTGTGTGTGTGTGACTGTGTGAGTGTGTGTGTGTGTGTGTGTGTGTGTGTGTGTGTGTGTGAGACTGTGGGAGATGAACAGACCTCTGAAGTCTTTCTGATCTGGATGGTATCGTCCTCACTCCTGCAGCGCCACCTGGTGACCTCATGCACCACTGTGTCAATGTGACACAGGGACATGGAGAATAAACAGGAAATCAGAGGACGAAGATCTGGGATTTGACCTGGAGAAGTTGTGATCATATGGTCGGCATCTTAAACTCCTCAACCATCGGGACACCCGGAGGTCCCGGGTCCCGACTCTGAAACAACCTGTCCTGAGTGTTCGAAGTGCAAAATATTGACCAAAAAATATCAGTGAATTGACATGAAAGCAAAGCTCAGACAGCTTGTTAGATATTAAATATCTGACACTTTCAAAGAAAACAAAGAAAAGCATTAAATCTTTAAACATTTGAGGAAAAGGTGAATGAGAAGTGAAAGTAGCTTCAGATTTCTGACTATGATCTTTCAGATATTCTGTTAATCCCACATGAGTCTGATCACACGGGAGCCGGAGCTGCTGTCACCTGCTCAGGTAAACTTCCTGTTTGTCTTGTTTCTGGATTTCAACCCAAACACCTTTTAATCAACATCTGTGATCGATTCTTCATCACTGCTTTGTTGTTGTGTTGTGCTCCTTCTTTCTACAAGTCTCTACTTTGGATTCAAATTTTTGTTTGCTCTGTTGCTTAATTTATTGTGTCTATTTTTTAAATTTTATATTTCATACTTTTTTATTATATATTTTATATTTTTAAACAGTTCTATATGCCATGTGATGGAGATGACAGTTTCCCTGAGGGAACCTGTCTGCCTGCCTGATTGTCTGTCTCTCTGCCTGTCTGTCTGTCTCTCTGTCTGTCTGCCTGCTTGTCTGTCTGTCTGTCTGTCTGTCTGTCTGCCTGTCTGCCTGCCTGCTTGTCTGTCTGTCTGTCTGCCTGTCTCTCTGCCTGTCTGTCTGTCTGTCTGTCTGTCTGTCTGTCTGTCTCTCTCTCTCTCTCTCTCTGTCTGTCTGCCTGTCTCTCTGCCTGTCTGTCTGTCTGTCTGTCTGTCTCTCTGCCTGTCTCTCTGTCTGTCTGTCTGTCTTGTGACGCCACTTCATTGAAGTTGTTGTAGTTCCTTGCAGCTGCCTCTAGGTGTCACTAAAAGTTATATTTTTCGCTCTCGGTTGATGCCGACAGGTGGATCCACAGGTGAGCAGGTGAACTGTGGTTCAGCCAAACCTTCCAGAAAAATAATCATTTTTATTCCTGTTGTGGGGACAGTGATGCATATGTGATACATTATATTTATATTATGTAAATTTTCTATAGCATTTATTAATATTTTAAATATCATTGTTCCTCATTGGGACAAGACAAATTCATATATTCAGATAAATTCATGTATTTACTGACTGTTTCTAGTGTTTCATGCAGTTTCTAGTTTTTTTCAAATTTCACTTTGAAGTTTTAGGTTTTTCTTCTCTTTAGACACAATAACCTTTTTTCACTGCAAAAGAAAATCTTCAACTTTCTCTCAAAAAGACAAAAAACAAGGATTATTTGTTTATAAAAGAACGAATGAATGAAGAGAGGTAAAGTACAAAGTGAAGCAGACCAAGGGGTGAGGGCCTGATGAAAAGGTTATATTGCACCAGATAATGAACGTAAAGATAGTTGTACATGAGAAGAACAGTTATATTGCATTGGTTTGGTTTTTTGTGGTTTATTTTCTGCATTTTCAGTTTGATCTCCAGTGTTTTTGGTTGAAGACAGTTTCCTTGTGTTTTGTTCAGGCTTTGCTTCAGGTGCTGGGGGCGTGGTCTGTCTCACACCTGCATCCAATACCACCTCGTCACCTGCAGCTTAAAAAGGCCACTCTCTCTCCTCTCAGGCTGCCAGCTGGTTCTCTGTCTTTGTCCCTGTTCACCAGTGTTTCGCTGCTGTCTGCTGCTTCGTGCTGTCTAAATGTGACATTAAAGCGATATTGCACACGATGACGATAATGAACACGTTATTGGACCTCATGTTTAAAAGTAATGTTGCACGTGTACAAGTTGTATGTAAATGTACATTTTACATGTGCAACTTTTTTACCCTCAACACTTTCTGTTTCCCGTCTGCACATTTACTCAACTGATTCAATACAAACGATAACATGAACGTGTGAACGGTGATGAGTGATGATAACACGTGCTCTGATTTTCCAGAACAGAACAGGTCTGTTGTTATACTAAAGACGTGATGATCCTGCTCTGAATGTCCAACCAGCTGTGAACGACACTCACCGTTTGTCGATGTTGTGTTTGATGCGAACAGAAACAGGAAGCTTCTCACTGCTGTTGCATTTTAATGACAATATAAAACACAGATGTACTAACGTTTTTGGGTTGGAGGAAAATTCCACATTATGTTTCATGTTTTTTCATCTCAAATTAAATGAATCACTCTCATTATTATTACAGTGACAGGAATCCAAAGTGTTAGCTAATATATTGTTAGCATTTTGTTTTTGTCCAATTTTTCTCGTTAGTTTTTGTGTTGTGTTTTTTTATGCATCACATGCTTTCACATCTGCTGACAGAATTAGCGCCGACAAACAAACTGCAGGACGGAAGAATTTCCCATCATGCTCTGCGCTTCCTCTGAGGCATGCAATGAATTCACCAAATGCACAAACACAAACGTAACATTTCAGATTCCCACAGCACGACCGGCTCATTGTGTCTGTCAGCGGCTCCTGTGACGATGAAACGTGTGTGTGTGTGTGTGTGTGTGTGTGTGTGTGTGTGTGTGTGTGTGGATTATTGACGTAAGGGGTGGGGAGTCACTGAGCTACGTCAGCTGCTGTCTTTTGTCACATTCATCACTCATCCTGGAAACACTCATGTTATAAAGCTGAAGGACGTATTCACATCCTTTACCTGAACAAACTAATCTCACACTGTGAAAATCTCACAAGTCACAAGTAAAAGTTCTGTTTGAAGATGTCGCTGAATCAAAAGGCCCCGAGTGATCGCTCTGATTTATTCACAACCTTTCAGCCGCTGTTGTTCCTCATCACATGTCCTTCATCATGAGCGACTGTTTCTGTCTCTGCTGATGGACAAGCTGACGTCTCCGCTGTTTTGATTGAACTGATAAAGGCTCCTTCTGCGTCACCAGACTTTCTCTGGGTTCAGCTGTTTGAGTGCTGGATGCAGTGTTGATCATCTGGAGCTGAGTTCGCTGCTGCTTTTCATCGTGTGCAGACGACAACATGTCAGCACGTCTGTAAAACCCGAGGTAAAGGAGGAAGCAGAGGAGCAGCTCAGGTACAGCAGCAACAAACATGAACGATCAGAGAAGTCCACCTGAGTCCTGAACTGGGGGAAATGATTGAAACCAGGACGAGTCTCCGCAGACATAAAGAAACCTGACCCGACAAAGTGAAGTGATGGCAGTCGTCCACTCAGAGACACGGAAGCTTCAGCAGTTACATGATATCATAATAATAATGGTCCCCGGCCAGACTGGGCGTGTCAGGGTGTCCCCTTCCTTAGCTCCAGTCGGCTGGGACAGGCTCCAGCCTCCTGATGCTGCAGAGGAGTAAACAGTAGAAGATGGATGGATGGATGGATGGGTGGGTGGGTGGATGGATGGATGGATGGATGGATGGATGGATGGGTGGGTGGATGGTCCCCGGCCGTCTCGGCCTGTAGCTGCACACCTGAGGGATGGACTCACCTGGACCAGGTCTCGGAGGAGCTCCATAACTGAAGGCTCTGGCTACTTTCGGAGATTCTGGGAACCAATGGAAACCCAGCATTCTGGGAGCGTAGTGCTCCGGTTGGGCAACAGAGAACAATGAGCTCCTGAAGGTATGATGGTGTTTGACCATTAAGAGCTTTGTAGGTCATTCTCGCTTTGACGGGGAGCCGGGGCAAAGAAAGCCAAAATGGGTGAAATATGATCTCTGTTCCTTGTTCTTGTCAGGACAGGTGCAGCAGCAATCTGGATCAACTGCAGAGTCTGGTTGATGGTTGGTGGTTGATGGATGGTTGGTGGTTGATGGTTGGTGGTTGATGGACGGTTGATGGTTGATGGATGGTTGATGGATGGTTGATGGTTGATGGTTGGTGGTTGATGGACGGTTGATGGTTGATGGTTGATGGATGGTTGATGGATGGTTGATGGATGGTTGATGGACGGTTGATGGTTGATGGTTGATGGATGGTTGATGGATGGTTGGTGGTTGATGGTTGGTGGTTGATGGACGGTTGATGGTGGATGGTTGATGGATGGTTGATGGATGGTTGATGGTTGATGGATGGTTGGTGGTTGATGAATGACACAGCTGATATTTGTCATGTCGGTAAAAATAGAAAAGAAAATAGAAAAGAACTCCCCATCAACATCAACGTGTGATTCTCTTTGGGCCAACGAAAACATTCGGCACAGTGATGCCGTCAGTTTTCCTTGGCACTGTTTCCCACACAGTAAATGGTTCCAACGAAGCCTGTTGCTGCACTTGAATTAGTCAAATGTCATTTTCCATTGTGTCAAAGCCTGAGAAGACACCAAGTCTTCTACGTGGACAGAACCGAAGCTCGTCCTCATTGAACCGACGTGAACATCAGTGGGACTCGTTGACCTGTTGCTGCCTGATTCCTGCCTGTTTTAAGTCCAGCTGGTTTGCAGTGAACTTGCAGTGGCGATTTAAGTTTTTGTCTTCTTCATGAAATGAACACATTTTAGTGCGAAAAGACGACAAAGAGTGCAACAACACAAAAAAACTTTAAATGGCATAAACCTTGAACTCGGCGCCGACCTGCTGCCGCACACAGCGGCTTCTCAGTGTTCTCCTTTTTGTTTCCCTTCCTCTCATCACACTCCTCCACCCAGAGATACTTCTGGATCCTTACCGTCTTTATCAGGTGGAGAAACGATTCTGTATTCAGCAGTGCTTACAGTCAGACTCCTCCTGTGGCAGTGAACTGTTTTTCTCTCATGTTTCTGGATTCATCTGCAGCAACGAGCATCATCTATCAGATCCTCATGTGTCTGTAGCCCGGTCGCCCTGTGAGACCATCGTATCTCTACAACAGTGGTTCCCAACTTTTTCCAACTCAGGGCCCACTTTTAAGTCTCAAACATTTTCACGGCCCACCTTTGATTCCATAAATGCGGAGGCAAAACTATGTGTTCCCAGAGCGCTTTTTATTGAAGATGAAACATAAAGGACTGAAGTGAATACAATAGAAACCAGATGGAAGCTCCAGAGTCACAAACACATCATCTGTAACATGTTCCAACAGCACACACACACAAACCCGTCATTCAAGGAGCTGTGCATCAGTAACAAGCTAATTAACAAATGATTAATAAATAACACTATCCTTCAACAACAGAGAAATTCTCATACATAACAATTTGACATCAACGGTTCGGCTTCTGTGCCTGTCCAAAAAAATCCCCAAGTACTCAGCACTGTACTTTCTCCGACATCTTCTTGTTTGTGTGATGATGGGGAGATCACTTGTTGATTCACCAGTCTCCTCTCTCTCTTTTCTTTTTATTCTCCCTGTTGCCAGCTGTCCATGTTTATCCTGCAGTTCCACCCTCAGCTTCATAAACCGGTCCAGTGTAATGCGGTCCCACTGTGAAATGGTCCGGCCCATAACAACAACAGTTCCTATCTCTCATTTCTAAAAACAAAACAAACTAAAAATAAAAAGAATATTTGAACATCTATAATATCATCTTAAATGTAACTGATTTTTTAACATTAAGGACATTATTCTGTTTATTTTTATATAATTACACTCTTCCCACCCCCATACAAAATACCTTCAAGCGGCCCATAGGTTGGGAATCACTGCTCTACAAAGCTCCATCAGAGAAACAGCCTGTTTTCAGCTTTGAGTCCAAGAGGCTTTTTAAAGAGCTGATTCAGCTTCAGGAGGAGGAGGATTTTCTCAGGAAGGAAAACTTCATTCGCTTCATCACCAACATCTGGAGATACGAGGTTTTCACTGCACATCTGAAAAGTAACCAGTAACTAAAGCTGTCGTACAAAAGTAAAGTACAAAAGTACGAGATGTACCTCAGAGGAGTGGAGGAGGAGTATAAAGTAGCAGAAATCGGAAATACAAAGTGAAGTACAAATACTTTGAATTTGAAATCAAGTACAGTACTTAGTTACATTCCACCACTGGTCTTTATCCAGAGCCAGATTTTTTCTCACAAAATGCATGAAAGAAATGAAATGTCTTAAAATGCAAAACATGAGCTTCATGCAAAAAAGGTAAAAAAAAAAAAAAAAAAAAAAAAGCGAGTGTGAGAACAAAGTGAAGGAGCCATCGTCGTCCTCACTCAGCATCATGTCCTCAGAATACTCATGACTGTTTCCCTCAGCTGTGGGAATTTAGACAAAGAACCAGCTGCAGGAACAGGCCTGAGCCCGAGGTTCCAACATTCTCAAAGTTTCCTAAAATGACTGTGAATGAGTTTTCTCACGGTGTCTATCAGGTTGAGCTGATGGAGCGGCTGGACGTCAGGATCTGCTGTGTTCCAGGTGCTGGTCACACCCTCAGATCTGTCCCACAGGACCGGGACATCGTGCTTCTCATGCTTTGACGTAACGTGAAACAAAACAACCTGGGAGGGTTCGTAAATCTGAAATAACAAATATCACTCTGAAAAAATGTGATGTCCAACGTCACGTCCACGAAAAGTCACTCAGCAAGTTTCTTTATTTAGTCATAAAGTGTTGCTCAAATAAAAGGCCTGTGAATAAGACTTCAGGTCGACCACACCTTCGATTGAAATCGAAGGACTTTCATTGAAATCTGTGGCGGTGATGTCACCTCACCTGCACTCTGCTCCTATAAAGCTGCTGTACTGACATGAGAGGACGACACTGACGAGCAAACAGAGACGGAGGAGTCGCAGAGCATCACCGAGTCCATCAGAGCAAACACCACACAATCTGTGAGTCTTCACTTCTTTTTCATGTCGGTCTCTTACTTTAAAGTTTCATGTTCATTCTTCATCACTGCTGCAGGTGTTTGGTTGTGTGTTTGTCCACAGCTGTAGCTCAACATCACTGTTTGAGTAAAGTGTCTCCAGAATGAGGCTGCGATGTTCAAGAGATAATTCTGTAATTATTGTATTAATAAAGCAGCTCTTCATTAGAAACGACTCTGCTCTGTGATCAGTGACTCATCATTGTAAACATGCACATTCTCTGTGACTGTTCATACCTTTTGTTCTTTAAATGATGTGCAGTCATAGCTGGAATCACAAGTTTGAATTTGAAAAAAACTGAGCTCAACTGAAAAAGTTAGAACTGGAGTTTTTCATGTTTCCAACTAAAATGCTGACTCATGTTTCCAGGCCACAGAGACTGTTTATAACACGATGATGAAGATCTGGGTCGTCCTTCTCTTCTTTGCAGGTGAGTTCAAAAAATGAATTCCTTTTTCATTTGGTTAAAAATTTTATTTCTAATTCATTTTAAACAAGAAAAATGTGATTGTGTGAAAGTGTGGTTGTGAGTTCAGTTATTCAGATGTGAATCTGGAGGCAACAAGAACATATGAGAAATACATATATGCAACGGCACACACACACACACACACACACATACACAGTCACACACACACACACACACACACACACACACACACACACACACACAGAGTCACACACACACACACACACACACACACACAC
>JBBMOC010000834.1:0-17500 GCA_037975185.1 Centropyge bicolor | reverse complement strand
TATTTATCAGCCTGTGTGAAGTGAACTCAGCCTCTTGACCAATGAAAAAGCAGAAAACAGGTAGAGCAGCTGCAGCTGGTTGTTGGGAGTCTGCTGTGTGTGGAGCTGCCGAGCTGTCGACCCTCCAGCTGTCGGCTGAAATGCTTCAGACCAACTGTGACGACAGCTGACACACACACACACACACACACTCTCCTCCCCTCTGTGACTCCCACACACAGGCAGCGTTATTCATCACCCCCCCCTCCCCCCCCCCCCCCCGGCTCGGACTGACCACATGACCTGTGGGGGGGTCGACAGGAACAAGACTGAAGCTTTGTTGTTCACAGTGGAGCTGAGCATCAGCGTCGGCGTGACGATCAGCAGATCGACCCAGATCCACACATCTGACACACAAACTGCTCCTGACTCTGAAAACAGCCACATCTCCAGAGTCTGGACGAGGAGCTGAGCCTGATGATGTCATGGTGATGTCATAGCGATGGTGGACAGTGGAGAGTGATTCAGTTTCCAGAGCTTTAAAGTTTGTTTCTCTTCCACAGAGAACAAGGGTCCAACTCTTCAGATCTATCAGCAAATACACTGAGAGAAATAAAGAGTGTAACTTTCAGGCGTCAGAGAGGAAGTGACATGTTGAACTGTTGTTTCGGGCTCGGATGGTTCGGAGCAGCTGAGCAGCAACAGATGGAGCGGCTGCTTTCTGATATCAGCTTCACAGCTTCACAGCTGAGGCCGACAACAGCTTCACAAACATCAGTCACTCTGCAGCTTCACCGTCCACACGGCTCGAGGTCACGACTAAAGCATCGAGTCAGTTTCATTCATGAAGCCCGACGTCACCAACACACACACGTTTTCTGTCAGTGGCCTGAAAGCCTCTGAAACAACAACACACCATCACACACGTCCTATTTCTTCCTCCAGACGACCGTCGCCATGTTGAAGCTCATCAGCTCCTGCTGGAGCCACCTCTGACCTCTGACCCCGGCTCAGTCCTACATCAGGACACCTCCCACACTCACGTTTGAAAGTAGAAAAGCTTGAATAAACCTGAACTTAACTCAATCGTATTAAATCTGAAACCACCTGCAGTCGATGTGTCTGACGCACCTGTGAGTCCTCCAGGTGAGACAGCATCAGTCCGTGTCGATCCCTGATCTGACAGCAGGTGAGTCAGCCCACTCTCTCACACCTGGATCAGCTGGATCACCGTCAGTCCAGCTGAGCAGAGAGTCAGGTTTGTCTGTACGCAGACGACACAGTCCTGTACAGAGCTGACGGACGAACGTCCAGAACAGAGGACGAATGAAGAGCTGATCTGCTGTTCACACTGAATGAACTGTCACTGACGCTTGTTAATTAGTGACAGTGTCAATGTGGACGAGCAGGTTTTCTCAGTTGAGCTGTTGTCCTGGTTCCTCAGAAACCTTTTGTGACAGTCGGATCTTCCAGAGGAGCAAACAGCAGACGTCCTCTGGTTCCTGATCCTCAGAGCCACAGGAAACATGAGCTCATGGTCTGTCTGAGGCCGCGGCAGGATGGGTCGGGGTCTGATCTGGTTCTTCACAGAGCAGCTTCACACTAAGGCACCGGCTAATTGGCCTCAGTTAAAAACAGCCTCACATCATTAAAGCAGGAACCAGAGACGACGGGAGGTGAAACCGAAGTGTCCTCTGCAGACGCCGGTTCAGGCCTTCAGCTCCACGCTCTGTGGTCTGAGGTTTCAGTGGTAAATTAGTGGTTTTACAGGCTGCTGCTGGTCCCAGCATGAAGAGTGTGAACAGAGCAGGATCCAGACCTGAGACCAACCGACAGAAGGTTCAACAAGTCGCCTTCAGTTTTCATGTTCGAATGATCCGATCAGCCTGCGAGCGTCAGTTTGATCAAAGATGGAAAAAGAGTTCACTGAATGATGGTCTTGTTTATTTATTGGATTTGATGCTTTAATGGATAAATCACATTATGGCATTTGACCTTTGACCCCGCAAAGTCAGAAAGATCAGTTAAAATCTTTGTTGTGTAACTTTATCAGTTTAAATGTTAATGATCAGTTTTGAGGCCATTTTGTGACATTTCAGCTCAGGTGGATTTAGTTTAAATGATCGTGATTTTTCTGAGAAACAGAACTCGACTGGTTGATAAATGGAAGTCATCCTGAAAGGTTAAATGATCCAAACTCACTCGGCTGTAAGATAAAGTGTGTGTGTGAGTGTGTGTGTGTGTGTGTGTCTGGGGGGTGGGGGGGGGGGACATTCCTGTGTGCTGACTGCTACAACACATGGAAACCATTACAGAGCGAGAGAGAGACACCGAGAGTGAAGAGAGAGAGAGAGAGTCTGACAGCAGCTTAACAAGCGAACTGAACATTTGACTTCACACTGACACAGGAAACATGTGACTCCTCCTGAGGCCAGAATTCGCTGCTTCTGTCTCCACTGTGTTTGTTTAACATCCTCACTGACACGATGACAATGTTCAACCTTAAAGCTTCTTCAACATTCACGAGCTTCGTTCTGTCTCTACACTCGACATGACCCATGAGCCTCAGCTGCTGCGGCCACGGAGACGACGTCACTTTGAAGTCAGTTTTCTCATCAGCTCCAGTTTACTGTTAATACGAAGCTCTGCGATTGGACGACCCCACCGGTGCAGCATGACATCATCACTGTTCAGTCATGTGATCCATAAAACAACATTCGAGATACATCCAATAATCTGTTCACTTATTGATCTGAAAAAAACCCAGCGAGTCCTGATGAGGACGTGGACTTGTCCGAGACAGAGACCCACTCTGCGTCTCTGTTGGAGACGATCTGGGGTCCTGGGTCCTCTCTGGGTTTCTCAGGTCTATTTTCAGCAGCTGTTGGTGGAGGCAGAGCAGAGCTCAGCTGTCCACCCATCAATCACCACACACTCACAGACGCCCACCTCCAGCCCCCTGTGAGACCCCATCCAGGCCTCACAGACCCAGACCCCGCTCCAGCCCCTGTGAGACCCCGTCCAGGCCTTGCAGACCCCCTGTGAGACCCCGTCCAGGCCTCGCAGACCCCCTGTGAGACCCCGTCCAGGCCTCGCAGACCCCGACCCCGCTCCAGCCCCTGTGAGACCCCGTCCAGGCCTCACAGACCCCGACCCTGCTCCAGCCCCCTGTAAGACCCCGTCCAGGCCTCGCAGACCCCGACCCTGCTCCAGCCCCTGTGAGACCCCGTCCAGGCCTCACAGACTGCGACCCTGCTCCAGCCCCCTGTAAGACCCCGTCCAGGCCTCACAGACCCCGACCCTGCTCCAGCCCCCTGTAAGACCCCGTCCAGGCCTCGCAGACCCCGACCCTGCTCCAGCCCCTGTGAGACTCCGTCCAGGCCTCACAGACTGCGACCCTGATCCAGCTGGAGACACAGCACATGGGAACCCAGCGGCAGCTCAGATCCAGCTCAGACCACCGAGCTGCTGGTTTCCATTCACGTTAAACTCGAAGAAACAGAGGCTGAACTGATACGATGGTTTAAAGGCTGCTGACGTTAATGTTAGAGAGTTAAATAAATGTAGTTACTGATTGAAACCTTTCTGACTGATCAGTTCTACAATTTGTTTTAATGCTGTTAATAATAAAATGATCAAAATAAATGAATTGATTGATTGATCAGATTTCAGTCTGAAGGTTCAACTGACGCTCTGAAAACACTGAAGCGATAAATTGACCTCCAACGAGTAAAATTAGCTGAAAACCTTTTAAATTTTACAAAACAGTAGGAAAAGGAGCTGAATTTGTTTCCTAATGAAACTTTATGAAAGAAAAGCGAAACTGGTCTGTTACCTGCTAAAAGTCTCCTCAGATTAGGAGTTAATTAAAGTTAATTAATGTGAGTGAACAGACTCCAGATGTGTCTGATAAAAATCAACCAAACAGCCTTGAAGCCATCAGCTGATCAAACCTGAGAGCAAGAGCAGGAAGCTGCAGCCTCATCAGACAGAAAACTGAGCCACTGAGCCCAGGTGTGATTCACCTCCTCACACCTGAGTGACATCATCAATCACTGGGAGCTTTCAGAGACTGAATGTCTGATTCTGCTCCTTTGTTTTCTCCCCTTCAGATCAATGAGCTCCAAAACTTGAAATCAGGACGTGATGATTCTAAATTCAGATTCTTTTTATGTCTCTGATGTCCCCCCCCCCCCGTGTGTGTCAGAGAGTCTCACTCACCGATGGACACCAGCCGGATGTGTTCTCTCTCCAGGAACTCCAGAGCCACCGACACGTTCTCCAGCTTCATCTGCCTGAAGTTGGGTCTGCAGTGATACTTCCTGAACATCTTCTTCTGGCTCAGAACCTCCAGGAGCCCGATGAGCTTCAGCCCGTCGCTCAGGTCCTTCTGCAGGTCGCTGATCCGCTTGTTCACCACCTTCAGGTGCTCGTTGCACCACCTGGTGAAGGTGTTCTGCTGGATCTTCTTCCAGGGGGCGTCCTCGGCCAGGTCCTTCTCCGTGGCCGGCATCTCCTCCTCCTCCTCCCCCCCGCTGTCCCCCGAGCCCAGGAGGAGCTGAGGCTCCAGGAAGCCACTGTTCATCATGGTCCTACAGCTGGAGGAGAGAGAGAGAGAGGAGGTGAGAGAGAGAGAGAATGAGAGAGGAGGTGAGAGAGAGAGAGAGGAGGTGAGAGAGAGGGAGAAAGGAGGTGAGAGAGAGGAGGCGAGAGAGAGAGAGAGAGGAGGAAGTGAGAGAGAGGGGTGAGGAGGAGGTGAGAGAGAGGAGGTGAGAGAGAGGGAGAGAGAGAGGAGGCGAGAGAGAGAGAGGAGGTGAGAGAGAGGGGTGAGGAGGAGGTGAGGGTGAGGAGGATCAGAATCTGGACCCGGAGGACCAGGACTCCTCAGCGGGTCTGTGTCGGGTCAAACCTGCAGCCTGAGTCTCTGAGTTTGTCTCTTGTCCAAATCACCGCAGATCTGATCCAGGATCAGCTGATCCGGACGCTGGAGCGGCTGGTTTCTTCCTGACGCTGCCGGTGCGGCTGCAGAGGGTCGGACTGCGGCTGGATCAGACCTGAATCGGAGGCTCCGGGACTCTGCGTCACTCAGCGGCTCAGACCAGATACAGACCGACCCGGGTCCTCGGGTCCCTCAGAGCACGGAGCTGATTGGGCGGCGGCGGGACGGTGGGCTGGGTCAGGGTGGAGGGGGGCGTGGTCAGGGTGGACCCCCCCCTTCGGGCCCCCCCCTCAGACACCCCCCCGCAGTCTCGGTGACTCCTGTCGGTATTTTTAGGTTCCAAGCCGACACCGGAGAGTCGGTTGTAAAAAAGAAAACATGACGTCACCTGTAGGCATCCAATCAGAGTCAGACTCTACTGACTTGTTCTTGTTTGTTTGTTAGTTAGTTTGTTGTTTCTTGCTGTTTGCTGTTCACAACAGTTATGCTTGTTTCCATTGTCATTTATTAAGATATTTTAACTGGATCTGAATCAACCAGTCGATTAAGGGATTAGTTGATCAATAGAAAAACAAATATTGACGAGTTCTGATCATTGTCTTTGTTTTTGTGATGATAAATTAAAAAAACATCTGATGACGTCATCTTTGACTTCAGGAAATCATCAATTAATCAGAGAAATAATGTGAATATTAATCAATAACGAAAACAATCATTCGTTTCAGCCCAAATGTGACGGATCGCTCCAGGATCCAAAAACTTTTGAAGGCATAAAAACTTTAAATTGAAAGAACAATGAAAAGTTTGAGGAAATACTCTTATTGTCTTGAATGATCACTTTTATTTAGTTGTGTGATGTCTTCTGATGTCAGAGTGATGTCATGTCATCAACATGTGGAACAAAGCAACGTTTGTTTACTGTGAGAAACAAAGAAACAATCTCCGTCGTTACGTCACGTTTCTGTCGTCATGACAGTCAAACAGATCTGACGTGAGATTCTAGAGACAAACTGAACCTGAAGCTGAGCGACGACAGTAAGAACCACATCAACTATCGTCATCATTCAGTTTGAATGGAGCTCATTTCTTACTGAAACGCTGAGTCAGGTTTCTCTGTTCTTCGCTCTGACTCTGAATGAACAAACTGCAGTGACCTTCATCACACTTCACTCAGTTTCTGTTCTATTGAAGCATTTATCACTTATATTAAAATGTTAAAAAGAAAAACAAACACAGAAGCAACATTAAACACAAGGAGAAACTAATTTTTATTGGTGGCTTCATTTACAAAATGTACAGACTCTTGAAGTCATCAGAAAAATCAAATCCAGGACAGACGTTCATGTGCAGAAACATCAGGAACAGAAAGAACAGAAAAACACAGAGGAAGTGAAGGATCCACCGTTTCAAACAAACAGCAGCCGCATGACGACTCGCTGCTTTGGCTTCAGCCTGAAACCTGCCGGAGACGAGTCAACGAGTCAAAGACGAGAGGAAACCGCAGAGACGCAGCTGAGACTCATGGAACAGGACGGAGAATCTGAGGAGACGAAGGTTTGAGGATCAGTTTCAGCAGCCGGGTCCAGGTCCTGGTAGCTCTCCTGTCTCAGCAGACAAGTCCAGGCCTCTGAGCTGGACACGGGCATGAAACCCATCCGTCTGAAGCTTCAGGCTCGGAGGAAGACGGACGACAAGGAGACTTGAAAACAGTCCTGAAACATGTGGAGCAGTCTGACGGAGCTGATGGAGTCGCATCACGGCGTTCATGCTGCCACTGTCGACTCTGCGGCGTCTGAACCGTCGGTTTTCATGCAAACGTTCGACTTCACTGAATCTAACATGCAACACAGAGACGGACTGAGACAGGCCTCAGATCTGAGTCTTTTCTGTTGAAAACCCGACACAAACAAGAGGAACTTTTATCAATGAAACTAGTCACTGAAATCATTTCAAAAAGTGTAAACAAGAACTTTTGCTCCTAAACATGTTTTTCAGGAAACATCATCAGAACATGCATAAAAAAGCTGAATTCAAACTGAAGCTGGAAGCTGGCAGATTTCAGTGAACCAAGAATCCGTCCGTCCTCATTTCGTCTCTTCTGCTACAGTATTTTGTGAAAATTTGATTCAAAGCTCGTTAGAACCGTTTTTTTGACTCGAGCACCAACGAAGAATCTGATCTTTGCACAAAGCGTCACTGAGTGTTCACAAAAAGAAGCTACATAGTTTGTTCAGGAGACGCTGACGTGCAGGAAGTGTTTGTGTTTTAATGACAATTAAAAAAAACAAAAACAAACGATTATTCATTCAACGTCCAAACCTGCTGCCAAAACTCA
Organism: Centropyge bicolor; assembly: GCA_037975185.1. Taxonomy (NCBI): domain Eukaryota; kingdom Metazoa; phylum Chordata; class Actinopteri; family Pomacanthidae; genus Centropyge; species Centropyge bicolor. The sequence continues at coordinate 10,247 of JBBMOC010000834.1, read as the reverse complement.
CGTCTCAATGTTTGTACCAACGTTCACATTTTACAACATTTCACAGAGTGAAGCTGATGTTTCCTGTCAAAGAACGACCGCAAGTCACAAATAAAACCTCTCACAAGCTTGGACATCAAGACACGAGACACAGTTCAGAGACACAAACAAAGACGACAACAAACTGAGAGTCAAAGCTACGGAAGCCCAGAAGCAAAAACAAGACAGATTAAATGTCAGAAAAGACAGAAATAAAATATTGTGAGTCCAAATGCAACAGGACAAAGCTAAAGACAGAATCTCCAGTTTTAAGAGTCAAATCAGTCAAAACTATGAGACAAGAAATCAAAGGTATAAGATTAGTTAAACAAAATTATCACAAAAGTCACAGTTTTGACTGAACTAATTATGACTTTCATCATTTTTTTCACAGAGACGCCTGATGTACGATTCTTTTTTTAATGATCCCAAATTTGATCAATTTTCTCCTCTTTTTTTAGCAGAAACTGGCAGCAAGTAAGTTCAACTCTGGACTGAGTGTCTTTGACTCACCAGTTTATTTTTGTCTTTTCTAACTTCTCAATCTTTTTTTAAATTGTAATTTTCTTGGAGATTCTGAGCTTCCATTCATTACAAAGAGGAACTTTACAAATCAGCTGCTTCGTCAGTTTGAACCAAACACAGTGTGACGTTATTTACAGAATCAGTTTGTTCGACATTAATCTGACTAAAGTCGCTACATGTTGAACTGTCATGCAAGAAGGATCAGCTCTTAATAACACATGCTTCTTATTATGATGAAGAACAACACAGGGCCTGTTTCAGCCGCGACGTCCACGACAGAAATAATGGTGAGTTTGTTAAAGTGTGTCACATTAATTCAGACAGTTCATCAAGCTTCCAGACTTCTGGTCTCAACAGTGTCGCATCGCTGGTGCTTGTTTTTAAACTGGAATGTCTTTTATTTTGAACTTGCTCATATTTGGTCACCTGCATCGTCACAAGTCACAAAAACAGTTTGAAAGTTTTAACCTATACACCTGATTCCAAGTGAAACAGGTTCACAGTCGTTGGATCATCTGATTATATTTTCTATAGTTTGGTCACTAATTCAATGTAAACATGAATCAGGCCTCGCTCAGGGTCCAGTTCAGTCACATACATCAAACATGAACAAAAGAGAAGGTGTTCTTTTTTCTGACTTGTCACAATAAAGGAAGATCTGAGACCAACTCAAATGAAAACAGGCTGGAGAACTGATGTTTATCTTTTCACTCTCACCCCCCTGGACCTGCTCAGCCCCGTTCAGGCAGGATTCATCTCTCGACTTCTGTTTTTTTAAAAAGCACTGTCAGGGCTGTTTATGGTCTGTTGAAGGTTCGTCTGGAAGGTAAAACTAAAGCAGCCGTGGGTTCGTCAGTCCAAATCAAGGAACCTGTAGTAAAGAGGTCCCACAAGGTTTTGTTCTCGTTCCTCTTCTGTTCACTATTAAACCAAAGGTTCTTTAAAAGGGCGTCAATGAGATTAACTGTTAATTATTTTTATCTTTCATATATTTTCATATGGTCTTTCAGATCTTAAATAAAGTATCATCTGTAGCAGCTACACAAGTTTTGCCAAAGTTCCCACTCGAAACAAGAAGAACACCTGTCTCCAGAATCCAAAACCACCTGTTGCATTTTCTGTGCAAAAATATCCCTTTAAAATCTAAAGCAGCTCTGGTTCGAGCTGAGCTTACACAGTGAAATCAGTCAACAGGTCGGCTCTCATCACCAGCGAGAGATAAGATCAATACTCGTCTTTCTGAAGTTTAAAAAAATGCCTCTGTAGACGAACATACACATACAGCTCGATCTGTAAAGAGACAAGTAGCTAAAATAAATATGTCTGAATTCATTTTGTTCTTAAATCTGCTACAAAAATCTGCTGAATAAACTTTGTTAACAGTAACTTTTAGACAAACATTAAGGACTAAAGGAGAGTCAACAACACCAACAATCAGATCTGACCTGCTGCCTTTATCTGGTCATTTATCTGGCCAAACTCAGCGAGTGCAAATATTCTTTAAATCCAGTTTGGAAAATTAAGGCGAAAAGTTTTAGAGCTGAAACAGTTGTTGTCGATTGTTACACTGATTATTTCATAGAGCAACGGTACAAAACATCTGTACTGAGCAGCTTTGGGGCTTTGGACTCCAATTGGTTTTACCAATCAGATGATTCATTAATTGTTAACATCATCTGAATCCAACTAATTGGAAGCTGCAGCGCTACAGAATTTGTGTTTTGACCCAAAGTTCATCTGCTGATTCTCAAACATTCTGAAGCAGAATCTGAGTCTGGCTTCATCCACAAACACAAACTGCTTCACTCATTTCTTCTTCGTTGACTCAAACCTGCATTGACTGTATTTTTTATATTCACATGTGATCAAATGACTGAGCGTCAAGCAGCCGCTGACACGGTCGAGCCCACTGAGAATCCACAGTCTGAACTAAAGCAAACTCATGTTCATCCTTTCTGTGGAGGATGAAGGTTGGTTTTTCTACACTTGCAACAAATTTGTTTTTCCAGAACTGAGAATGTAAAAACTTGGATGAAACCATCGAAACGTTTGCAGCATTAACGTCCTGTACTTTCAGGTGTTTGAGTTCAGCAGCAGCATCGACAGCTTCATCGCCACCGCAGGAACCAGCTACTGTCGACGGTGAAGGAACAGAAATACACAGATTCACTCAAGCACAGAACTGAAGGTCATTCTGGAGGTACTTGTACTTTACTTTTCTATTCTATGCTAATTCTACTCCAACACATCTTCAGGGAATTTATTCCACTGAAAACTGAAGTTACTTGTTAGTTGGCAAGTTCAAATTTTACATACAAATAAATTATGAGACATATTTTCAATATATGAATCTAAGACATATTTAATGATATGAGACTCTCACTATTGTATGTCTGGAGAAATTTGACCTCTGATACTACAGTTTGCTGATTATACTTCTGTACTCTTTTTACAGGACTTTTACTAGTAACTGAGTAGTTTAACAATGTGGCATTACTGCTTTTATCTATGTTCAAATTAAGTAAAGAGTCAAAGTGCTTCTTCCACCACTGACTGTGGGCTGAGCTCAGCAGCGCCCCCTGGCTGCAGTACATCAGATTACAGTGAACTACCTCTGCTAAAAGAATGGAAACTTCTGAAATGTACAGATGGAAAACGTCTGGTTGGAGTCTTGGATCGTGACGGTGGATGTTTGAAAACCTCGCAGCCGATCAATAAATCAACCGACTGACCTCCTGCTGGGTGACGACCTGCAGGACGAGTTCAGAGTCTTTATGGGCGACTTCTTATTGCTTCTCCCTGCAGGACTCGCTGACGTCTGTGGCGTTGGGGTGAAAACGTCTGGGCGCTGTCGTCAGTAACGGAGCGATGCGACAAGCAGACATCAGGACAGCAACATGTATGAGGGCAGCGCTGGATGGGTGACGGCAATCCCACAATCCCTCACTCCCCGGCCAGGTCACTTCCCGTGTGGTCCTCAGGCCCTGGTGAAGCTGGGGACGACCAGAACCACAATGGCCGCCACAGCAACCGCTGCCACCGCCAGGTTCCAGCCCTCAGTGTCTCTCTGCTGAGAAAGACAGGACATGACGTCAGCGGACGTCCAGAGGCCAGAGAGACTCACGTCAAAGGTTTGAGCAGGAAAACGGTTTTGGTCCAAATTAACGTGCACGTTCACAAAACAGAGCTTGTCCACATCAGTGTGGAGCTGATGGATTTAAAGACGTGATCTCGTGGCGGAGTTGTGCTTTTTGACACCAATGACTGACAACAACCCAAAACAATAAGTGAGAATAAGATAAAAAGTGTCACATTATGAAAACCAAAAAGAACGGAAACATATTGACACCTGTGTGTGTGGGACAGCTTTGCCCTCAGTACTGACTGGCTGCCTCCCGACCACATTCACACAGACTCTCACCACAGAAACCTCAGGACACAGTCGCTCGTCAGCCTCGCTCACAACAACACTTTGCAATAAAGTAGATTTACTTCACATGTTTCACCGGCTTCTGTCGAGCCGCCGGCTGATCTAAGCTCAGTGTTTGGAGCAGAAGGATCCTCAAAGGCACAAAATTAAAACTTTCAATCAAAGTGATCTTCAGTGATTTAGGATTTTACCACCAGACACCGAGAAGAACAAGAAAAAAAAAAGGAAAGAATCTTTGGAAAAAAGAGCTCCAGGATCCCGATTCAGGCAGATCTGAACATTATCAGATGAACTCTGTTGAAAGGCCTCGTCAGATCCTCTGACATCGTCCGACTGATCGACTGTGACGTGTATTGATCAGAAAGACTTTGACCTCTGAGCCTGTGGAGGTCGATTCTCTGACTGTCCTGAAGGAGACCGGCAGTTACTGTGAACTCTGCTGCATGAAGAATACAAACATTGAATGTTATTTATGGTTTTGCAGAAGTGTCCGATATCTACACTCACGTCTGGTTCACTTTGACTTTAGACTTGGTTTGAAGTTTGCTGAGGCCTTTAATTGAAACCTGGTCATTAATCTGCAGCTGAACTTTGACGTCACAGATTTCAGACGGAGAAAAATCAGTCACACAAACATCGTACGGACAGAAACACCTGCTGCTCACAGAGGCCGCGCTCTGATGCTAAAGCAAGCTGAGCTTCAGGTAGAGAAAGAAGGGCGTGGCCATACCTGGTCCCCTCTAGGACGCCAGCTCCTCCCACCAGCACCAAATCAAGGCCACTATTACAATCATTCCTATGAAGGGGATGGAGAGAAGAGGGGGCGCTGACGGACGAGTGCAGTTCTGGGAAAAAGACAAAAGGTAGGAGTGTGGGGGGCATGAAGAGAGGTGTGTCAGAGGAAATAAAAGAATCAGAGGAACAAAGTCAGAACGTGTCGGGAAGAAAGAGAGCGTGAACGAATACAAGAAGAAAAAGAGAAAATAAATGACAGAGAGAGAAAAGAGAATCAGGTTGAGAGGCGGGTTTCGCATCAAGAACCATCAAATTTACACAGAATTTGATATAATTCATTCATGTGAAAGAAAGTGACGACGATGATGAGATAAAAACATGACAATGGAGGAAAGGGAGGAAACAGAACGAGCAGGCAATTAACATCAAAGATGGTTAAAGACAAGATGGAGACCTTCGAGCTGAGCAAAGTTCAAAACATCTGCATCTTGTCATTTAAAGATCTCTGCAGACACTCAGAAGTGCTCGACTCGACTCGGGAGCCTTGGCAGCACTGCAGTGTTTAACCACGAGGAAAAACCACAAGTACGAGAACGTAAGTGAATGATAAAATGACGAGGAGCAGAGGGGGGACAAGTCACTGCTGACAAGTCAAGACAGGAGTCACAAGACTCGACACTCAAGTCCCAAGTCAGATCTCAGAAAGTCAACTCCAAAGTCCAGAGACAAGAAAATCAAGTCCTAAGTCTCAGAGAGACAAATCCCACATCAAGTCTGAAGCTCTGACAAGTCAATCCCAAGTCTCAAGTCAAATCCCATAGGCAGAAAGTCAATCCCAAGTCAAGAAAATGAAGTTTCCAGTGTCTCAGTTAAGTAAGTCCCAGGACTCAAATGTTGGCGATCAGGTAGCAAACTGAGTCCAGGGTCACAGGCAAGTCTCAGGTCATGTCTGAAATCAGTCAAACCAAGTACAGCATCAGCTCTCGGGTTGGCAGGTCCCACGTCACATCTCAAGTTCCAAGTCAAGTTTCAATCCAGAAAAACAGGCTCCATCTTTAGGTTTAGGTTTCAAGTCCCAAATCACCTTCCAAAAGTTCCAGTGCAGACATTGGTGTTAAAGTCAAAGTCAAGTCCTTCTGGACACTGACCAGTCGAGTCCGTCATCACATGTGTGACTCTAGTCCACAAGTCTGGACCGAAGTGAGGTCGGGAAAACCAAATCCAGATCTGTCTTTGAGAAGATGTTCCAATCAGATGGACCTGACTGTCAGCAGGCCTCACTGTTCATTTAGAGCATTCTGTGTGAAGGAGGCGGTCGGCTGAGCAACAGCAGGAACAAACAGATGACAAAAACAAACTGGCCACCAGCAACAGACGTTCAGCAGAAGCTCACAACAAAACGCCAAAACACCAGCCACATGAGCGGAGCTGCACCGACGGCCAGCCAGGAAGCAACATGACAAATGAGGCATCCAGAGAGTTTCAGCCAAGCTGCTGCCGACCCACATGCACACAGACGGACGGACGGACTTCACGGCCATCTGAACAATACCCTCAAACTGGTTTTGTGTTGGGGGAGATATTTTCATGTGTTGCACTTAAATTTTTAAAAACAGTTTCACCTTCAGCTGGAGAAAAAACTCAGACCTTCTTGACATTCACGGTCTCCAGTTTTAGCCTGTGGTTCTCGCAGGTGTTGTTGCCTGACATCGGACTGACGGACCAACACACAGGTGACAAGACCAACCCTCCCCCTGCATTCACCAAGGCACCTGACCTCTGACCTCTTACCTGCGACTTCCTTCCTGCCAGTTTGTGAAGCTCGGCCTTGCAGCGCTGCAGCTCCTCCTCCAGCGCCTGTCGCTCCCGCTGGCTGCTGTCGTACAGCTGCTGCAGCTCCAGCAGTTCACCCTTCAGACCGTCACACTGCAGAGAGAAAGACGACGGTGAATCACATGACGTCAGCTCAGTATTGTAGAGCAGAACAGTGGACAAATGTGACAGATGTGTTGAAGTTAAAGTAGATTTTGCTGTTATAACTGTTGAGCTTCATGTGTCAAACAGGTGACATGTATCAACCATGTCTGCTCAAGTTTCTGACACACACATAAACAGTGTGAGAACTCGTCAGTGCGCTGAAGAGACTCGGCTGCTGGTACCTCTCTCTGAACTTTGTGAGCCGTCTCCTCAGCTTGTCTCAGCTGGACCTTCAGGACGTTGAGCTCCTGTCCCGATGAGTCCGGCTCCTCCGGGGGTCTCTGCCGGAGCTCGGGTCCGGACTCTGACAGGGTGATATAAGAGTCCGTCTTCACCTGGTCGTCGGGCTCCTTCTTAGTGTCGCCCTCCACTCGGACTGCCAGGTACACGTCTTCACACCTGTCCGGCAGGAGGACGCCACAGTCACATGAAGTCAGCTGGTTGTTTTCACTCTCAGTGCAGAGACATGATTTCAGTGGTGTGTCCTTTCTAAAGGCGACAGTTTGACTCACGTGTCTCGCTGCTGCTGCAGTTGTTCGACTTTGCTGCTCAGGTCTTTGTTGTCGCTGGTCAGAGTCTGGCGTTCATCGGTGAGAGAGTCGAACTCGTCCTTCAGCTGCGTCACGTCACCTGAACACACACAAACACTCTGATAATCTACAGGAACTGTTTGCTTGCTTTCCCTTCAGGTGATGAACCAGCGAGCTGCGACTCCACTAGGCTGTGAACGGAACCTTTCACTTCCACATTTACAATAGAACCTGAACCAGCACAACCTGTGAACCGGACCTGACCTGCAGGTGGAGCTGTCACTCACTGAGTCTGCGGGCGTCCTGGCTCTGGCTCTTCATGCTGATCTCGGCTCTCAGGGTGGTGATCTCCAGCTCGTACTCCTGAGCCGTGACGTGGAGACGCTGCAGCTCGGCCCGAAGTCGACACAGCTCCTCCTGCAGGGAGGCGATGTCGTTCTCTCTCTCCGCCGCCGCCTCCTCGGCCGCCTGCTGCAGCATCAGCACCTCCTCCTGAGCCGAGCGGAGCTCCTCCTGCACCTCCTCCAGCTCGCTCTCCTTCTCCTCCTCCAGACTGTCCATCTCCTCCTGGACCGACCGGAGCTGAGCTGGTGGAGGAGCAGAGGAATCAGAGGTTTCACTTCTATCGACAAGAAGAAAAGAATCACTTCAACTGCATTTTCTTCACTCTTGAGAACTTTGAGAGTAAACACAGTTTTAAAAAATGAGGATGTTTTGTTCATTTGCATTTTAGAAAGTGAGGACTCTGATCTTTGGACATTTATCTTCAGAGGAGATCTCCAGGAAAGGAGGACATTTCTGGAAGGTTTTGTTAATATATGAAACCCTTTGGAAAGTGAGAAACATCTGGAAGCATTCAGGACATTTCAGAGTTTGCTGAATGTTCAGGTTCTCTGGTCACGTCTGTACCTTGCAGTCTCTGGATCTGCCTGGTGAAGCTCTCGGCCTGATGGGCGCTCGCCAGTCGCTCGTCCTCTAACAGACCTGAGATCAGAGAAGAAGAAACACTCGAAACTGTTTTCAGATTTGTGTCGATGCATTTGATCCAAGAGGCTTTTTAAAGAGTCGATTGAGCTTCAGAAGGATAATTTTCTCATGAAGGAAAACTTCATCCTTCACTTCATCACAGACAGCTGGAGATACGAGGTTTTCACTGGACAGGAAGGAACTCAAGTAACTAACGCTGTCAGAGAAATGTAGTGGAGTAAAAAGTAGAGTATTTGTCTCTGATGGAAGTACTAAAGTACCTCTCCCGTGTACTGTAGAAGTACTGACCCTGCAGCTCGAGGAAACTCTCCTCGTGTCTCTGGGAAACCTCCCTGGTCTCCTCCAGCTCCAGCAGCAGCTGTAACACCTGAGCTCGCAGCTCCTCCAGCTCCTCCTCCTCCTTCTCCTCCGTCACCTCCTTCTCTTCCTCCTGCTGGCCTTTCTCACCGTCTCCCACCGTCTCCTCCTTCTCCTCCAGTGACTCCCTCTCCTTGGCCGTCAGAGTCTCAGCCAGCATGATGGGCTTCTCCTCCTTCAGCTCACACAGCTCGTCTGCACATGACCACAAGCAGACAGAGAGAGAATCATCTGACTCAACAAAACACACCTGTGAGTCTGACTCTATCTGCAGGAGGTTTGTATCGAACCTTTATTTTTAAAAATGACATATTCGTTGTGAAGCACAAGAATTTTTAGAAACTGGCTCCATCTAGTGGCAAAGATGGAGAAACACAGGAGGAATATTGTGTTTGATTATATAAATATATAAATGATGAACAGAGACAAAACTATTTATTAATCTATGTACTCACCAGTACTCGCCAGTACTACTTACATCCGGGGGTGGAAAGTAATTAAGTACATCTACTCTAGTACTGTCCTTAAGTATCATTTTGAGGTATTTGTACTTTCTTTGATTATTTTGTTGTATTTCACCAACATGATTCTGAATGTCGACATTTTTGTTTTTCAGTCACATCTGATGAAACCTCCCATCATCCCTCCTGCCTGACGTCATCACTGCGTCTAAAAACAGGTCCTCCCTCTCTGCTCCTCCTGAAACTACAAATACTCTTTTTATTTCTGACTTCAGATCTGCTGCTCGCTCACTTCCTGTTCGTCCTTTCAGGCTATTGATTGGTTGTTTCTCCTGACAGGCAGCCAATCACATCCTGGCACTGAGAGTATCATTGAGAAGGAGATGATTCAATAATCACTGTATCATCATCTTCATCCTGTCCCACTGTAGTTACACTACACCTGCAAAACACAAACCTCATGGCCAAAAGTATGTGGACACCCACAGTTAGTCAGGCGTGCTGACTTTCACACCTTTAGTTAAAGTCAATGTTCAACAACAAACAAATTTCAGAGACCAGGTTTCTGTTGGTTGGTTTCTGAGGGTTCCGATGTGAATGGTGGCTGGTTCAGAGGCTGAAGTGAGACTGAGTGAATCTCTAGTGTTCAATAAAAGGCTTCAACCGTGAACTGGGCTCAGGAAGCGTTGACTCTCATCAGCAGGAGTTTATCAGAGTCAAATCAAGTCAAATCAATCAGACTAAATGAGGCAAACTCAGAGACTCAGAAGATGCAGATTTGATGAATGTTGCTGCTCTGATTCAATTGTTTATGATGACTCTACATTTTTCTCATTATAATTCACATCATTTCTGTTGTTTTTCATCAGTCAGTTTGTTTAAATGAATCAGATATGATTCAGCAGCAGTTTGTCGTGTTTAGTTCAGCTCCTCATAGAAACAAATGAAAGACTGACCTGAAGAGTCCAGGACCTCCTCTATGACGGGCGGCAGGCGGAGGCCATCCATGTTTGCGCTGATGGAGCAGAGACTCTGCAGACAGATGGAGGATCAGAGCTCCTCTCAGAGGGGGAGGAGGGGGGAGGACCAGGCAGACGCAGCCCAGGGAGGCTCCTCACGCTCCGGACCTGCTGAGCTGCTGCAGCTCCTCCATCCTGCTGGAGCTGAGACACGACTGAGGGCTGGAGGGGAGCAGAGGAGGAGGGTGAGGGAGGTGAGCAGGGGAGG